>QANY01009313.1:1668729-1743938 GCA_003255025.1 Datisca glomerata | reverse complement strand
CACCCCCTCTCTCTCTCTCTCTCTCTCTCTCGACACACACACACACACACACACACACACACAGTTTCTAGAGGAGGGAGAGGGACCTAAGGCAATTTATGAAATAAGGATCCCAAGTTGTACTTAACATTGGTCAGATTCAAAACAGTGGGCTCAGAATAGCCGTGCATTTTTTACAGCATAGCTCCATTCCAATGGGCAATGTCCTGTTTACAGAGGTTCCATGCATGTCAATCAATACTTGACAGGCAATTTAACCACCACTATTTATGAATCATCTCTTGGCGATATACTATGACTGGAGGTAGTAGTCCAGTCCAAATCCCTATTATCCTCCATCAATGCTACTAAATGTCAGTGAACCAGATATAAAATGGGATCTCACAAAAATGCAACCCAAATTCAAATACGAAACAAGTAAAATTTCTTCACTTTGCTTAATCAATCGGAAAAGTTAAGCACAATTTTGCTCTTTGGCTTTTCCACCATTAATTAAACTCTCAATAATACAAACTGTTAAAAGATTAAGGGGAAAAAACAGAAATGAACAGAGAATTCTTATAAAAAAAGTACCTGAGACTGAAGAGGAAAGCTTAATTATGAGAAAGAGAAGCAGCAGAGAATTCCTCCGCGATCTTCTTGTCCCTTCGTTCCATGGCCACATCCCACATATCGTTTCCAATGTGCTTTGGCTGCATATATAACAAAATTAAAAGGAGAAATCCTTTGTACTTCTTCATAAAAGATGAGATTAGGTCTATGAGAAGGGGGAAAAAGAACATACGCGACCATGAGCGGCTTTGTGGATGTAATACTGAGAATTCCCCATAACGCAAAGCATTCCTGCTATAATTCCAAGGGGAAGAGCGGCTTCCAACCATACCCACGTCATCTTCTCACTCTCTTCCTCTTCTGCCTTTCAAAAGTTCCGAACTTCTTCAACTCCCTTCCTTCAATTCAATCGGGGATTTCTCTGCATTCACTTCTTTCTTTCATGTAAAACGTTGCATATGATGAGGCCCATATAGTTAGACCCAATGGGCCTACGGATTAAGCATATGGGGCTTACTTTTATAGCCTCCACCACCCGGACACCCTTCAATCCCAATCCAACAACAATAGATAAAAAAATAGTGATGTTCATAAATAGTATAAAAAATCATAAAAAAATCTCATAAGTATAAAAAAATAGGTCACTAACACGTCAATTGCAGCACTACTCCAAATTTGAGTAGTTTATATAATAGATAGTATACATTAGATATACCCGTCTGATTTTTTTAGTATATCTTATATATACAGTACATTTTATATGAACTTTGTGGAAAAAAATTCAAAAACTTCGCTGGCATGTGTGGGGAATTGATTTTGGCACCTGATTTTTTAATTTTCTTCAAATTTGGATCGTTATTTTTAATTTTTAAATCATTGGCCATTTTTTTTCTTTAAAATGACCTATTTAGACTTAAACTAAATTATGTTTGGTTGAAATCTGAGGATTTGACACAACGGTTAAACTCACACCTAAGAACTATCAGATTTGGTTTAAATTATATATCCTAAAATCTACCTAGAATTTGTAACATTTTTAGGAATATTTTTATTTATTTATTTCACTGCATCCTTATCCTTTTGAGGGAAGTTGTTTAGGTAAAAAGACTTATAAAGAGAAACAATACGTTGAAAAGCTGTCGGCAAAGACCTGATTGAAGTGGAAGTTGAAAGAGGCAAAACGATTAGGCTTGTTTTCATAAGGAGTTAAGAAAATGGTAGAAAGTAGATGCAAAAAAATGGGAGAGCATATAACAAAACCACAACCTCGTAGAACAGAATCAAAGTGGTGGTGTGGGGTGGACGTTATTTATTTATTTTTTCCCTTCTTATATTAAGAAAGAAAGAGGTCAAGTTGTCGTTGTCAATGTCTTCCATATGCATTCTGTTTTTTTTTTTTTGCAAAATAGAAAGAGTGGTTTCAAATAAATAACGCCTTAGGGGAGTATAGTTGTTATTTGTTAGTTTTTTTTTAAATTATATTATAAATTTTAATATAAACAATAAAATATGATTGGAACTCATAAACTTTAAATTATTAATAATTATGTTTAACATAACTAATTATTATTTTGTTATTAGAAAAAAGAAAAAAAAGGTTCAACTTCAAGGGTATCAGAACTCACAGCGAGGACTGCGCAGGCAATTGGCTATTCATAAATAACTGTCAAATATATTTGGTTTTTAATTTCAGTAAAATAAATGAAATAATAAGAATAAAGGACAAGGAGCTGACCAGACCTGACCTCCTTTGTTCCCATTTAATTACAAACTTTTCAAACTGTGCATGCTTAACACGTGTTCTCTACTGCTTCACAAAACTCTATGCCCACTGGATTAGGCTTCTCTTTATTTATTAACACCTTAATCTCTCACTCGCAGTCAGTAAAAAATTTGATATTTTTAGCCTCTCTCATTTTCTGGGAAAAAACAATTTCCAGTCACATTTAATATTACACGTGAATTTTTAAATTTGACATATTCATTTTATTTACAGAAAATATAACTTAATAAATTATATATTAATTTTCTTGTGAGATGGTGACTCTGTCTTTCTTTTTACTGCCTTATTTTTCTTTTAGTTATTTAATCCTTTTGATTTATTTATTAAAATAAAAAAAAAGTGAAAAAAGAAGAAGAACAATAATTAAAAGGTTTTTCCTCCATTTCTGCAAATTTTACAGAGAGATGTCGACCCCTTTATTTATTTTTTCCCTTTATTGATGGTGTTGTGTTTCTCCTTTTCTCTTTCTCCTACAACAACATCATCATCATCATCATCATCATCGACGACGACGGCGACCACGACTCCCACCACTGCTTCCTTCAACTCTTCTCTACTCCTATTTACTTCTCCCCTTCTTCAGATTCTGGAGAAACACTGATGTCCGGTTTATACAGTCCTAATTTTTCACCTGCCAGAGCTGCTTCCCCGCAGATTAGAAGTACTTTAGATGTTGACAGGTAATTCTTCCCTATAAATGAATCTATCTTCATTTCCAAAGTAGAATAGTCTGCAAAACCGTACTCTGTTTGTTAAGCTCTATAATTTTGTACTGAATTTCTTTTTACTTATTAGTTTGGGTTGAAGAAATATAATCTTCTTTTGATCTACTCGGTGTTGTTTTTCTGTAGTCAGTACTTGTCAGAGCTGCTTGCAGAATATCAGAAGCTCGGACCTTTCGTCAAGATCCTTCCGATATGTAGCCGACTTTTAAATCAAGGTCTAGTTTTTTCTTTTACCGATTTGTATTGACTTTTACCGGTTTTCACATCGTTTTCTTACATTTCTTACTTAATTATTGGATGGGGAAATGTATTCAGATCGGGCTAATGGGTTTAGCGGCATAACTTTGTTTATTGGTTTCTTTTCCTTTTAACAGCAATTCCTTATACTTGGCCATTCATCCTTGCTGCTTCTCTATCCTTATTTTACGTCCAATTGTTCCTATAGACCTTCGCAATCGTTGTTCATTGAAGCTTGAATTTGGTCTTAAGAATTATCTTTCCACACAGTAGTTTTCACTTTGAAGCTTGAATTTCGTGTTGAAGTTGGCAAAGCTTCACAAGTGAGAGATTTAATATGGGAGGTCACAAGTGGTTGCTCTATGTTAAATTTAAACAGCATACTTTATTACATGGAAAAACGTTGCATATTTCATTCATTTTAGTTGTGGACGGTTCTGTAATATAATAACTATCAAGAAAAAAAAATGTATTTGCCATTTCTCTTGTTGGTCCGGATCTCTCATATTGATAATGTCCTTTCCATGCAGAGATTTTACGAGTTTCTGGACTGATGTCCAACCAAGGTTTCAGTGACTTTGATAGATTGCGGCATAGAAGCCCCAGCCCGATGGCTTCTTCCAATTTCATGTCAAATGTCAGTGGCAGTGGATTAGTTGGCTGGAATGGAATTCCCCAGGAGGTATATATTATTGATCTAGAGTTGAATTTGTAGACACAGATTGACGTAAGATTTCAAATCTTACGTCTGCCTCTTCTGTTTGTTTTCTTTTCTTAAATAATTGGTCACACGGGAATCTCGTGTACCTTTTCGTTATGTAGACGAGTTCCAATATCGTGCAACTCAACATGCATGTTTTAATGATAATAAGTGATCTGTGAAGAAGTTGTATGAAATTTCTAGTTCCAATATTAACTAAGTAAGTATGACAATGTAAGTTGAGAGGAAAAGTAGACGACATGTCAACCTGATGTTTAGCAAACACGGTTCCTTGAAACAATTTGGTACTAGTGTTCAACCCCAAGTGGTTGGCCTAGTGGTTGGGCCGGCTCTAGGACCTGTGCGGTAATGCATTAGGTCCTGGGTCAAAACTCATCCGGAACGTCAATTCTTCAGGGCCACTGGAGGCTTACCCGGTCGTTAACTTCAAGGCCCATTGGAGCGTTTAATTTTGTTGCACACTAGTCGTGGCGAAGCCCCTAATACCGGCGTTCTAAAAAAAATTGGTACAAGTGTTCCTTTAACTTTTTTATCTTTCTCTATTCTGAAGAATGACTTAATCGAAGAGAAAGCTGTGAGCAGTTCAAGGATCTGTATGGTTCCCATATAATCTACTGCAACAGGTTTACTCAAGGATCTGTATGGTTCTAGTATTATCTTATTATTAGATTGTCTTGAATGGCATCATATGCGATGTCAACTGCATTTCCACATATTGCAGTTTCGTGATGAGGTGTGGAAGTCTTCCAGCAACAGAACCTCTTCCTCTCCTAAGTAGGTCCTCTAATAATTAGACTTGAGAAGAAAATTATGTTTTAACAACATACGTAATGTACCGAACCAATATATACAAAGTTTGAAATACAAAGTCAAAATCATAAGCCACAACTGGCTCATAGCATTATACATTCTCATATTGTTGTCTTTGAAAACTTCAAGAAATAATACACCAGACGAGCATGTGACTATCTGTTTGATGGTTTATTGTGCATATGCGATTGTTTATCTCCAGTCCTAGAGCTTGCAATATTCTTGTTCTTTTCCAGTGAGAGATTAGATGTCCAGCCACTATTAGTTGAAAGTTGCATTAACATTCTTACCGTGTCATTCACTATCCAAGAACCAACATGCTCTTTTTATCTTATTTCCGCCTCGGGTTCATCCTTTTAGTTGCTTTTCTATCCAGCATTGTTTTTTAAGGAGTATAACTAGCAAGAACATTTATTACACGACAGAGATTGAGTGGAGCTCCTGGAATGACAATGGACTGGCAAGGTGCACCTGCAAGTCCCAGTTCATTCACAGTGAAGAGGATTCTGCGTTTGGAAATCCCAGTGGATACTTACCCCAATGTGAGTGTTACATACTCATTTTTTGTTTCCGCCCTTGTTCCTTATTGAAACAAATTACAGCACTAGTACTTAAATTGTCTCCTCGTGGATGTTAGTTTAATTTCGTTGGGCGGCTTTTGGGACCTAGAGGTAATTCTCTAAAACGAGTGGAAGCTACCACCGGGTGTCGGGTATACATTAGAGGAAAAGGGTCAATCAAGGATCCAGACAAGGTAATGACATACACTTCCTTGATTTGAGACTATTGGACTTGCACTTTCCTGTTGATGCGTTCAAGTTTTTTTCTGGTTTGTGTGCTTATTTAGTTTTTGTATTCTGATCCATCTGAAGGAGGAGAAACTACGAGGACGGCCTGGCTACGAGCACTTGAATGAACCACTACACATCCTAATTGAGGCTGATCTACCGGTCAACATCATTGATTTAAGGCTCAGACAGGCGCAGGAAATTATTGAAGAACTGCTCAAACCTGTGGTATTATCTCCAATCTGATTATTGTTGGAACTTTTATACAACTATGCTTTGTGCGACAGATGGTTAGTCATTACCTGTATCTATACTTGTTCATCGGACACATTTTGTGAAGAGATATCTGGTGAATTCGTAGGCTTCCACTGGGATAAGCTGCAGAGTGTGTCAGCTACCTGCACTAGCATTAGGTTTTATTTTGGAGCATCATTGAGTGCATATAAATCTAAACAAGCTAAAAATTAAATAATATTTGACGTTTATATGGTTAAAACTTGATGAATCTTCTGGTTGTTATTTCAAATTTTCAAAAGAGGTAAGTTTTTGCTTCCTAGAAGAACTGAGGAAAATCCAATTTTCAAAATTTGGAACTGGAAAGGCATACGTTTTTGTCCATCCTTGTTTCTTTTCCATTATTCTTTAATAAAAAACTTACAAGCGTCTAGGAGCTGCAAACCGCGGATGAGATAACACAATTTTTTTCACTGTTTGACACAGCTTCTTCTATATATGCAGGATGAGACACATGATTACATCAAGAGGCAGCAGTTGCGTGAATTAGCAATTCTGAATTCAAGTTTCAGAGAAGAGAGTCCTGGGCCTAGTGGAAGCGTCTCTCCGTTCAATTCAAGTGGAATGAAACGTGCTAAGACAGGTCGTTAAGCTCTACATATTCTGTGCACAAAATATGATTTCTACAATCAGCCAGAAATTTACTAATCAAATTCTTTGAAACACATCTGGGTTTAGCATGATTACAAAAACGAAGCAGACTCGGGAGTTCTGGCTGGTGAGCCTTTCTGGTGGGGTTTTATTGTTCTTGTATCCTTCACAGAACAAGACAGCATAAAAAAAAAAGAAGGAAAAGCCAAACACCCAAAAAAAACAGAAAAAAAAACAGAAAAGTAAAAAGGAACCAAACAAAAAATTTCTATATAATTAGTTGGTTGTGAGGTTATTTTTTTCGCTATAAATTTAACATATTCATTGGATTTATTCTTGAAATAGTGACTTATATATATAAATATGATTGTCGGATATTGGTTAAAGATGGTAGTGTTAGGAGTTGAGATAAATAAATACTAATGATAATATTTTTGTAGATAATGTAATGTTGTACTGTTACTTTGGGATACAGCTTGATTATGTTAAGACATTGACAGCGCTGGTTGTAAGTGGGAAACAATGTTTTTCATAAATTCATAGATGTAAAGCTGTTGCATTCTAGAGGATCTAAAAAGGGCTTCACCATGTTATTGTTGGTCAAGTAAAAACTTCATTGAAATTGTTTTACAAGGTTTAAGACCTACTTAACGAAACTCACTTTCTATGAGCTTCCGATTCCCAACACCCTATCAAATTTTGTACCAAGTTGTTTCTCATATGCGCTCTAACATTTTATATGCATGTACATGGCTAGCATTTTATGTCGATTTTAATTCATGATTAAATATGTTTTTATAGATAGTGTGAGCGCATGGACTTGGGTGGAATTTTTTTAAAGGATTTGATATGAAATTGACTAATGATTTGCGTAGATTCCTTAATTCACAACAGTCTAATCTAAGTCAGTGACAAATGAGTTTATTTAATTATTTAGTTTAGGAAAAAGTAATATTGTTCATGAAAATATTATGTTTAAAAAATTAGTTATATTTTATCAATATTGTTAATCTATTTGATCATATTGAGACTTTCCTTTAGAAAATTTGTTTTTGTAACGAAAATGAATAGGAGGAATATTTAATCTCAATGCCTGACATGAAACATTTGCGTTTATCTGTTACTGTGTCGATGTTCCCATCATTTGGATCTAAACTTCAGATATAAAAATTCCTAACTCTCTAAGAATTAGTGTGGACTTGAATGTTATGTCTTAATGAAAAAGTTCAGTTACTTGGCTATCTGAGTCTAATCTTAGGGTAAGAGTCTTATGTCTCGTTTGGTTGGCACTATCCATCTTTGTAACTTTATTGTAATCCTCTTATAATTGAATTACTATATTTATTTAAAATAATTCTTAAATAATGCTACAATTCCAATTTGCATGCAATTCTAGTTACATTCTTTTGAGACAATTGAATTGTAATAGAAAATGGTAATAATCATAATTTGTATTGCAATTGCAATTCTAATGTCAAACAAAATTACTTATTTACCCTCATATAAAATAAAGTAAAAATAACTTCTTTCTCGCACTCTCATTTTATTAATTTAATCAAAATATATTTTATTATATATCTTATTTTATTTATTTAATTATTTTTTAATTTAGTCTAGATTATTAATTTATTTAAATATTAAAAAAAAAATTAAAATTCATTTTATAATTAAATATTAATAAAAAATAATTGAAATTAATGTTGAATTCCTCGTGAAATTTTTTTATTATACCTCTTATTTTATTAATTAATTAAGTTTTTTAAATTTAGAATATTAATAAAAATTAAATAAAAATCATTTTTTAACTTTTTTAATTAATATATTATCAAAATTCATTTTATTAATTTAGTTAAATTTTAGTTTAACATTATTAATTTATTTAAATATTAATAAAAATGACTAAAATTAATGTAATTTCATGTGAAGATATTTTTATTATATATCTTATTTTATTAATTTAATTAAAATTATTTTTTTAAAATTTAGTCCAAACATTATTTAACTTATTTTAATATTAATAAAAACTAATTAAGATTAATGTTAACTAAAATGACATTTAAAAAATTTATTATTATCTATACAAATTTATTACAAAAGTTAACGGATATCAAATATAACAATCATAAATACTCATAAATCACTTAATATATTATCCTACATGACTAAACATAACTATCATATTTTACAAATAATTAAATTACGACAATCATACGTAAACTAAATAAATATATAGTTATAGTGATATTTTATTTTAACGTCGATTCTAGGAGAAAAAAAGTCACCTATGGAGACGGAGAGGGAACGGACGTACATAGCACACGTGTGTAGGCAAATGCATAGTGGTGTCAGTTCTTAACATTTTGGACGGATCTTAATTAGGGTTTAGGTTTCTTCAGTTAAACTGAAATTACGAAAACGAAAACCCTTTCATACCCCTCCCTCGTATATATAAATCAATTGCTTCCCACCTACCTTCTTCCCTCGTGAGTGACTGTGAGAGTACTCTGAATAGTGGATTCCCCAATTCCTCCACTTTACGGAATCATTTTCTTTTCTTTCACTTTCTTTACGATCTCTAGTCTGGTGGTTGTTTGATTCAACAACAATTACGACACCCTCATCAATTCCATCTTCTTCTCTCTCCCTTCTCAATTCCAAGGTACCATCTTTTTTCTTTCTGCTTTGATCTCCTAATTTTATGTCCATTGTTTGTCGTTCATCCTCTCTACAACTTGAGTTTTGTTTCTGAGATATGATTCCTTCTCATCTTCTTCCATTTTGATTCGTGATTTCATGTTGCAGGGTTTCTGAATCTTTGGATTTAAAAAAAGAAGATTTGGTTTACATGGCGTCTATGGCTCAGCTTCGTTGCTCTTCGCTAACTAGGCACTATCTTGATGCTTCCAATAATCGTGAATATTATAATCCATCTTCCAATGCTTCCTCTGCCATTTCCTTTCCCTATCATTCATCGCCTCTTCAATCTCAAAATCAGTCTTTCTCTCCTTTCCTTCCAAAGCTTCCTACCCCAAACTTACACTCGAAATCTGAACTTTCTTCCGCGGGAGGCAATAGCGGAAATGTAACTGGAGGCGGAGGATTAGGCGGAGGCGGAGGAGGCGGTGACCACGGTGGGTGGAGTGGAGATGGATCTTCTGACAGCGGTCCATCAACTTTGGGCGTATTAGGTCTGTTCCTCAACGGTTGGAGATCGAGGGTTGCTGCGGATCCGCAATTCCCTTTCAAAGTTCTGATGGAGGAATTGGTGGGAGTGAGTGCTTGTGTTCTTGGAGACATGGCTTCCCGTCCTAATTTCGGTCTCAACGAGCTAGATTTTGTTTTCTCCACACTCGTCGTTGGATCCATTTTGAATTTCACTCTCATGTATCTGTTGGCACCAACTGCTTCTGCTTCCTCCGTCAATCTGCCGGCCATATTTGCGAATTGTCCAAAAAGCCACATGTTCGAGCCCGGTGTCTTCAGCATTATGGATCGATTTGGAACATTTGTGTACAAAGGAACAGTCTTTGCTGCTGTTGGGTTTGCAGCAGGCCTGGTGGGAACGGCTCTTTCAAATGGTTTGATCAAGATGAGGAAGAAGATGGATCCCAATTTCGAGACTCCCAACAAACCTCCTCCTACAATATTGAACGCGCTTACTTGGGCAATTCACATGGGTTTAAGCAGTAATTTCAGATACCAAACACTGAATGGAATTGAGTACGTATTGGCCAAAGGGCTTCATCCAGTAGCCTTCAAAACATCGGTGGTGGTGTTGAGATGTTTGAACAATGTACTTGGGGGTATGTCTTTTGTGATATTGGCAAGGTTGACTGGTTCTCAGAGTATTGAAAAACCCAACAAGCCTATTGGAGTGGAGGTAGGCTCGCCGGAGTTGAAAGAGAAATTGGTGGATGGGGCTCAGCCTTTAGAGAGCAAGTGATTCTTCTCTAGAGAGATGTTTCAATATCGTTTTCATCTGTTCATATTTTTCCTGTCACAGCTCCTGATTTAGCTTTAGCGCTAATAAAATCCAACGATGGCTATATCTTAGTTTCATGTAATGCCATTTTGTCAGTCTAGTTTTCTCGGAGTTTTTGTTTTGTTTTTCTCCTCTTAATCATGTTTGAATAGCTGAAATGACCGAACTGCTTGGTAATCTATCTATTGATGATGGGCATGTTTGAGCTTTGCCCGGATCGAGTAAGCATTTTCAGTGGCAAAATGCGCAGTTACATGACATTGGTGACGAGCATGTTTCTTATTCCGTGTCTAGTTTCTTCTGCTATTAGGTAACAATCTCACACCTCCGTACGAATTGTACAGTGGAAAAGAACAAGCCTTTGCAAAGCAAAGATAGTCCGGAAAGACCATGTTCAATCATTGGATTATTTTTTATCTTCCTTGCACCAAACTTACCTGATATTCCAGGAAGAACATGTTCAATTATTGGATTATTTTTGTCTTCCTTGCACCAAACTTACCTAACGTCAGAAAAATCTTATTTTGCAAATCAACGGGAAAGGATGAGGATGTTGATTTTCTACTACAGTCAACAACATTGCATGAACCGATCAAACAAAATAAAAAAGAAAAAGAAAAGCAATCGCTTTGGTTTAATCGTCATAAGAGAGGCGAGTATAGCAGATTTGAAACTTTATTACACAGTAAGTGCATTTCAACCTCGTATAACACAAAGTACCCAACGCTCAAGTAGTCGTCTTCCTTATTGTGAAGAAGTCAAGTCGTCTAACACTGAAGAAGACAAATCACTAAGAAAAAGCTTATACTCTCTCTTTTGATATCAGAAGTGAAAAAGCTAACGTGTGCGAAATGGCCGCTACTTGTCCAATAGAATGTCTTCCTGCACAATGATATATTTTTTTCCAGTTATGATCTAACTCTGCAAATTTGTGTATGAATTACCTAAAAAATGGACACCCAAAACATTTAGAATAAAGGTATGGCTGTGCTAATCCCATGAAAGTCTATGGGAGTGATGCAACTTCAAATAACAAGAGTGAGCTGCAGAACATCAACCAAAATAATTTACACCAGATCAACTACAGCCAAACCATATCATCTGACAGCCTCTGGTGCAGAGTTGCAGTAAGGCGTATGCAAGCAAACCAATTTAGTACACGTTAAACACAGTGTAGCAAACCCCAATCCTATCAGAAGACCACAACTTCCTTTCCGAGTGTCCAAACGTATTGCTCTCTTACTTATACTTGCAAAGCTTGGAAGTAATCCTCCACAAGCAAGCATCATCACATGATCTAACCCACTATAGTCGATTCCTGCCAGAATTGCTCCTATTGAAGACATTGGACCCACAAATCCAATGAGAGCTGCACTTGCAAGAGACCCATGCCAACTGTCCGTTGCCCCAAATATGCAACTAGCCACTGCTGCACCTCGAGGGAGGCCGTGAAGTGACACTGGAAGGACCATGTGACGACCAAGTCCATAAGCTTTTGGGGCAGCAACTCCCAGTGCAAGGCCCTCGGCTAGAGCATGTAAAGCGATAGCTCCACAGGATAAGAATGACTGAAGTGTGTGCACACTCACTGAGAAACTGGCAGATGTAGGCAAGTCATTTACAGAAGCTTTTTTCTGGCCTGCAAGCTTCAGAAGACCATTGTTTGAAACGTTAACAAATCCAGCTCCAATTGCAAGAAGAGATATAAGAGGAAAAAATCCCATCTTTGAAGACAAAAGTAGCTGCGCTGGTCGCCAGGCACCGAGGATGAAGGCAATGCCAGAAGCCGCACCCATGAGAAGAGCATGCTGAAGACGGAAAGCAAGAGCAAATGCAACAAGGGCAATGCCACCAAGCAATGGCCCAATACCAAAAAGTAATGAAACAAAGAAGCCAGAAACATCCTCTGAGCTGCAAAAGACCAAAAAGAAATGTATCGTTAAAAGGGGGAAGAATGCCATAAAATTGGCATATAAGGTATATGCTCAGTGGAAGTAGGAACATAGCGTTGAGTCAATCTTATAACAATACATGGCAATCTGATGAGCTCAAACTTACACATGCAGAGAACTCACCTGAAACTTTAAAAAAATTTAAGGATCACTCCTAGAGGGTGAACAACTAAACCTGATGTACCAAAATTATATACTTTTGTATGCACATGAATACATGTTTCACAGGAGTCATGTCAAAGATGTGATTTCTAAAGGCTTTAGAGATTATTTCACAAAATATAATCTACATAGAGAGTTGAAGCATTAGAAATCACTTCATGGTAATATGCACAACTTACAAATGCATAGATGTTTAATTAATAAAAAATCATTTTCGATGTAAGAAGATACTAGCATACTAGCATACAACAAGAGGCACCACCTCAAAAAGATTACAACTTAACAACAAGAAAAATTAATCAAATGGTCCAACACAGGAAAGAAGAAAACTAACTTGTATTCATGGCTGAAACTCTCAAACAATGTGCTTAGAGCTTCCATAAATGCCACAGAAAGAGTAGCTGCCGATGCTACCTGTGATGGAGAAGCTTCCTATAACCAAAGCCAAAAGAGACATTACAAATACAAACCAATAGATAGAGTTAGGACCCCAGATATAAGTCTTTGTCATTTAAACATGAAAACCAATAGATATAGAAAAGAGGTTAACTTAGACAAATGTGATAAAATAAACACATTATCAAACTTCATTGCAAACAAGTGGCAAATATCTCAACACCATTTAGTGGAAAGAAAGTTGAAATTACAACAATAAAATCAAATTCAGGAGCAAGTGATATCCAAATTCCAATATCCATAAGAAAGAAGAAATAGTTAAGGGAAAGTGCAGATCATGTTCATTCTGAACCCAGTACTGAGGGTCTAATTTTCTAGAAGTAGATATAAGCATAGCAAAAAGTTTAACATGACATGTTGGCCTCTAACATATAAA
Organism: Datisca glomerata; assembly: GCA_003255025.1. Lineage (NCBI taxonomy): Eukaryota > Viridiplantae > Streptophyta > Magnoliopsida > Cucurbitales > Datiscaceae > Datisca > Datisca glomerata. The sequence continues at coordinate 1,730,509 of QANY01009313.1, read as the reverse complement.
CATGAATCATTGGCTTTTCATAAACACTTGCAGTTTCATGGTTCGCTCAACAAGACTGCAATGAGAAAAAAAAAGAACAAAAAAATGGAACCTATTGCTGGGGAACAAAATAGAAAAAAGTAATAAATTTGAGGATAAAAAATGGTGGTAGTTCGTTTACCTTGAACGCATCAGGGAGTACCTCTGCAACCACCATCCAGATCATACATCCCGCAGCAAAGCCCGTACAGAAAGGTAAGAACTTGTTAAATGCGTCGGCACAAATAAATGACGGAACTGCTACGATGGGCTGTGACACAATATATTTAAGAAATATTGAGTTGAAGAAACGTAAACTAGCGGATACCAATACAAAAGGACTACATCATATGATATTAAGGTAAAAATTACATTCTTTCGAAGAAATGTTGCATTAACAGATTAATGTCAGATGACATTTACATTTTCAAGGAATGATCATCAGTGCAATTAATTGAAAATCAGTAGACATTACCTGGGGTAATGATGTAATTACACTCCAAAACAATGCGTTTTGTGGAGAAACGCCCCTTGATGCAAGAACCATACTAACGGCTAATCCCTCTGGTATATTGTGTACAGCAATTGCTAAAGTCACCAAAAGACCTTGAGAGAAACCTTTAGAGCCAGCGAAGGAAACACCAACACCAGAGCCCTCCCCGAATGAATGAAGGGTCATTATTCCAATTACAAGAACAACTTTCGTTGCATCAGCACCTTTTATATCCAGCATGCTTATTTCCCCATATTGTTCAAGAAACTGAAATCCAGAATCACAAGAATGATGACATATAATGCAGTAATACATACATGCTGATAGTGAATATCACAACTTATACCAGAAGACACGAGCATAAACATTGATACAGCATCTGCAACACATTGTGCGGTCATGCATTTCTAAGATAATCCTCACTGATAATACCACCCTTGGAAGCACTAGTTGTTTCTCACAAACAGGAGTAGCAAATGCACACCCCCATTTATTTCAAAACTAAAAGAACAAAAAACATTATGCTATTTCATCTCACGTAAAAAAATACATTAATTTAGAAGTGCAGTTTACAAGAAAAAGAAACGTTAACCATGATTGTTTTAGAGTGCAGCAATGTCAAATTAGCCCATATTCTGTAACAGATTAAAACAAATAAATAGACTACAAATAAACTGCAGAGTTTCAGGTGAAGTATATGAAAATCAAAGAGCAAGGGCATCACCTTCTTACAAAGCCATATGAAAATCCCACCGGCTAAGATCCCAATCACAACCCAACTTCCAGCACCATGATCTTGCCCTTCCTGAATAAGGTCGAAGCTGGCAGCCAGCATCACCCCAGCAGCAATTCCATTACATATACCAGCCCACTGTGGATCAAGCTCCACAAAGAAGAATGGGACTGCACCTAAACCAGTTGCAGCCGCCATTGCCAATGTAAATACTGCTACAGTGGACACTGAAACTTTGTTCCCTCCCTTCCTCTCAATCGCCCCATTAGCATCCTCAAAACTGAGGGAACTCTCTATACCAGTGCCATCTATAATATGATTTCCTATGTTCTTGTCTGGGGCAGCTCTTAGCTTTCGTGAAATATCATGTTCAAACTCTGCTATGGCAAAACCAAATAACACTAAGAAGAAAAGAGAGAGCAAAAGAACTTGTTTATATCCCTTCATCATTTTTAGTATACTGATATCGCAAAAAAAAATCATGCTTCAACTCCGATTATTTTGAAAGAGATGAAAACCAAACTGCTTGTCTTTCCAAAGGCCAGTCTCTCAACTAAATTGAATTCAATACTTCAGCTGAACTCCTATAAGCATCGAACGAAGCTCCTCATTCAAAGAGCTTCTCGCTCTGCAAATCTAAAGATAGTATATGCTCATAATTCTGGTTAAAATGCACTTGGAAGTTAGATGGAACCCAATCTCGGTACAGCGATTGCCAGCCTTGGGAGACGCCTTTGCTGCAGTCCAAAATCAGATGTCAGTGATTACTCGCTAATACTCCAAGTTTCAAAAGTTATAAAGGAAGTGCCAGAGATGACTTTTCTCAAACATAAACGAAATTGGATAGGGATCATAAACATTGACAAACCAGAAGAAGAAGAAGAAGAAGAGGATCTATTTCTAAGATTGACGGGCCAAGGTAGAAATCATGCTGAAACATCAACGATCGTATCTCATTCAGTTTTCTGAACAATCTTTTTTATAGGATTGACAACTGAGCATCCAAACAACGTGAAAGGAAGAATAAGGAGCAGATAATAAATTAAATAGATCACCGCGGAGACTTCCTATCGTCAACCATAAAAGCAATTTTCTTCGAACAGAGCAAAAATCAAGATCAAGCCCACCCTAGCGGCACGTAATTCATGATTTTGTTTCCGAAAATTAAAAATAAAAAAATCGAGACCAACCGTTTCAAAATACAAGAAAATCGGGCTGTACAGCAAGGTTCAATGTGAAGATAATGGTCAATCAACAAAGGGAGAAGAAAGAGTAAAATATGAGCCCTAAACTGCCGATCAAAAACTGAGTGAATTTCGGCAAATTAAGAGTGAAACAATAATCATAAAGAAAGCACAACATTTATTATTTACCCAATTAAAACTGAATTAGAAGAAAAAGGCGCTCCCAAAGACAACCAAACCAATCGAAGTCTGTTGAGAGACAAGACTGCCGATTAAAGAAGCAACGCAGGTTCCAAAAAGGTATAATCCTCAGATACTGCTTATTCTCTTTTTAATGATTTATATTTTAAATGAATATTAAAAAAAATCAAATTAATATTTTTATTTTTCACCAACACCTAATTTTTAAAATGTAGTTCTCTCACTAAAACTCAATAAAACTCGAGGGTTTTGCAGATACCAAATAAATTTGCAGTGAGCATGGAACAACATACGTCCTCACAATCTAGAACGAGCAAGCCGTCAGACCTGTGTGATTATTTGCGGTGCTATCAGGTTAATATTTTCATTTTGAAGAAAAAAGAAACTTAAACAAATTAACTGATGATATTGTAGCGTGCGACATAGAGCACTTGGTTAGCACGTTGTTTCAAGAGCCAAAACCAGGGAATATTTTTAAGTCAAAAACCAGAAAACCCACTTGTTTTTCCAAAAACAAAACCCAATAAAAGCAATTAATACCAGAGAGGTACACAGACACAGTTTGGTACGGGTACATAATTGCTTTTTTTTCTTTTCAAAGAAGGAAAAACTAAAATAAACATTGATAGAAAGGTTGTATGCGATTCAGAATCCATGAGAGCAACACATCCTCCGGTAGAGCATATCTATATTTAACGAACGTCAACTATTACCTTAACAATCCCAGCAAAAATATATGGAGGCCAAGAGCTTGAGTTTGAGAATTTAGAATGTGGTACTTAAACGGGGTAGTAGAAACTCTTATTTATAGTCGTGGATTTAGAGTCTCCTAACAAGGTTAAGAGTATTCTTTCAGGTGGGCTTTATAGAGTCCGTTTGTGAGATTATATTTGTCCTCATAAATTTTTTAATATAAAATTTTTGGTAATAAGAATCAATAGGTGCATCAAGAAATTTCAATTAGACTAACACTTAGCAATCTCATCATTTAACACAACTAAACATACTATTAAAATAAAAGAGTCAATAAAATAAAACATAAAGAAAAAATTAGTAAAATCTAAAAGAAGACATGTTATAAACATCAATGGAAATAAACGAAGAACAAAAATTTATTTATTTTATTTTATTCTCATAGTCTTTAATAGCATGAATACTCGTGAAAATTATTTAGGAGTTATGGGGTGTGACGGTAGTCACGTGATTGCAGTTACAAACGTGATATAATCTTAATAAACGATAAATATAACATGTGAATGTGGATGTTGAGATGTGAGGAGTGAATGACAAACACTTTGAGTCAGCCAGTAGAAGGTTATAAAATACTCTTGGGATGAGGGATTCATAGAGAATCTCCAAGTCAAATGAGTGAGGAAATATAAAATGAATCCAACAACGAGTAGGAAGACTTCTTTTCATAAAGAGCTTTCAGACTTGGTCCACTCCAATAAATCCCTTGACTAGTTGGGAATTAACTCTACATAATGACACATCATGGACAACATTCCTTGAAACCATAACTGTGTGGTCCATAGTATTTATATGGAGGATTATCATGGACACTACCTTTCACATTGTGCCATGTGTCTAGTGACCGTGAATCTGAAAAGGAAGAATACAAAAAACGTGCGATGTTGATGAGATATGCGGCATTCGTTCGAGACCCCTCCCGAATGGTATCTTAACGACTAGGTCCACTCCAAAAAATGAGAAGATGGCACTGTTGGTGATCGCGGCGGAACCTTTTTTAAAATAATTTAAAATCGAGTCTTTTAATAAAAGTAAAATTACGCATCGTCACGATAACCAAAAAAAACTTTTTATTGAAAACTATTTTCAATCAGTCAGGATTCATTATATATTTATAAGCTAAATCTATAACATATAATGTTATGAATCATATACCTATTGTAGTCTAAATCAAGTGTCATCGCAAAAATGATCGATGCTCCATACCCACGAAATTATTCCAACAATCAGTAGACTTCGAGATCTACACCAAGATCTTCTAAGTCAATTCTCAACGCATTAGAACATGTGTGGGCACGTAGAATATAACAAATACATTTTTTTGTCTCTAGGTATACTCAACACATGTGATGTAGAGATTTTACTAAGGATGATTTTTGTGAGACTATTCTCTAAAAGAACACGATGATGGTTCTTTTTTTAAAAGATTTGATTAACTCTTAATCGTAGATAATTGTATTCTCAACTCAATTCTCTGATTGATGAACTGATTCAACTGATTGATCTGATTGATGCCATCATAATAATATTTGTATATCTTTCTTGATAATGGCATATCAGATATTTTGGAATAACTAAAATTAAAAATTTATATTTAATTTCAAATTGTCCAATACAGTGAGACCACTGTATAATGGTGCACAATTGCAGTGTCATATGGCACTGCAGTAAGTTGTTGCACCCCTACTACAGTAGTGCCACGTGACACTACATTAGTGCATGTCAATCTCTGATACCCAATCAGTGATTGACATGTGATAATTACTGCAAATTAAATATTTATTTTAATCAGATAAATATCTAGATATAAGTTAATTCAAAATTAAAATATTTTATTATCCCTATCAACTAAATTATCTGCTATTTCACAAGTAACTGATTTAGTTTATCTAAATTATTATCTAATAATAATTTAATTATCCAATTTTACAAATTAGATATTTTATCTCACTAATCAGTAATTAAAAAATAATCAATAATTATATATATATATATATTTCTGAAAATTATATTTATTTATAAATAATTTAATCAATTAATCATACATAATTATCTCATAATTATGTACTTGCCAGAATGAAAATTCCTTTGCAAGTTAGACATTTTCTCATATCTTGAAATATTCACACTCTAAACTGTGTAGTATAGAAGTGACTTGGGGACCATGGACCTATAATCCTGAGCTCCAATAAACTAGATTATTAATTAAACTCTTTAATTAAATAATATTATTTATTAATTCTATTATTACTCCACTATAAATATTAAATTGCACTCTTAGAGATTATAGATTATATTTACATAGTATTCTCATGTAGTCCAGTAATATAATCATATCATATAGTTATGTCCTCCAATTATTGGTTTGTAAATTAGAACTGGTCAAAATTACCGTTTTACCATTCTAATTACCTCTCAATCCTTAAGTATCATTAATTTACTAGTGAATGGCTAATTTTTAATCTTATTATGAATTTGAGTTCAATAACCATTCAGTTCCAGAATTAACACATAAACGAACCAATATACGATCAGTTGGAAAAGTTTGGATTCTAAATCTTGTAAGATCATGTTCACAGTCATCCGTATCACTGAATCTCTAAAACAAAAGTCGCTATTCTATTTTACAAACAAACCTAGAGTGAGTCAAAAGATCCGATAGACATGTATAAGAGTTCATGACTACTTAGGATTCAGACTGATCTACATATAATTATTGAATTGATGTGTATTAAATTTTTATGATAAATGACACGTTGATAAATATATTAATTCACATCAATCCAATCGTATATAATCTCATTATATAAAGTATCTTCATTAGGATGTCTATCCACATCTATGATTTAGATCTGGATCTAGATCATATGCATTCATAATGCTTAGTGAACTATACTAGCAACATTTATTAAAATTTCATACTTTAATATGTTGCTGATAATTTTATTCATTATCTATGATCTTAATTCTCTCATACTAATACAAAATCACAGTCTCATTAATGAATATAGAATTTTCATATATTTATATTAATTATTCAACACTAATTTAAAGAACAATTATAAGAACAATGTAATCCTTATTAATTTTCATATCAAATGTCAATACACATGCTTTGAAAGCATAACCCCCAACAATCTCTCATTTTCCCTAAAGCAAATGTGGCATCTCTTTCAATCCTATATCACGCACGTGACTCTCAAATGCCTTCGCAGGAAGTGTCTTTGTAAAATGATCAGTCATGTTCTGTTCCAACGCTATCTTCATAACAGTCACATCCACTCAATGCACGATCTCTCTTATAAGATGATATTTCCTCTCTATGTGCTTGCCCTTTTTGTGACTCCCAGTTCCTTGGAATTTGCTGCCACCTCACTGTTGTCACAGTACAGGATCAACGGCTTATCCATATCTAGAATTACTTCCAAATCAGTATAGAACTTTCTGAGCCATACCGTTTATTTCGCAGCTTCACAAGCCGCTATATATTCGGCTTCCATGGTGGAATCTGCAATGCTAGATTATTTAATACTTCTCCAGACTACAGCTCATCCACCTAGGGTGAATGCTGATCCAAATGTCGACTTTCGACTGTCTCTATCTGATTAAAAATTAGAATCAATATGTCCAATGGGGTTCAGGTCTCCACCTGAATTAAAAAACATATAATTTCTCGTTCTCCTAAAATACTTGAGAATGTGCTTTATTGCAATCCAGTCTTCCAAACCTGGATTTACCCAAAACTAAATAATTATATCCAATAAGTAAATGAACTGTCCTTAATGTTTTATCTTACACGAGTACACCACTGCCAACCGATCTCACCATCAGCCAGCTCCCTTGACGAATCAAGCATCTGCAAAGAAGAATATACATGGTTAGTGGCTCTTGAATCAAGTATCCAGGATGATAAATCATATTTCACTAAGCAATCTTCAAGTATAAGTAAATCATATTTACCTTTCTTTTTAGGCTCGGAGAGATACTTGTTACATTTTCTCTTCCAATGACCTTCAACCCCACAATAGAAATATTTTCCCTTAGGCTTGCTATTGTTATTGTTCTTCTTGGCTTTTGGCAATGTCTTGGCTTTCTTCCCTTTCTTAATCTTACTTTTACCCTTTCGATTGATCTTCTTCCTCTTGTTACTTTTAACAACAGTGGGAGAAGGTTTTTGCTTGACAACATTTACCTCACCCTCTTTGGTCATTTTAAGGTTGAGTGACTCAAAAGTCTGCATTTCATTCAACAATTGGGTCATGTTGAAATGCAACTTATTTATAATATAGTTGGTCGTGAATGTAGAAAAAGTTGGTGAGAGCGACTCAAGTATAATGCTAACTTGAGTACGCTCATCAATGGTCGCCCTATGTAGTCTTGCCTTGTGCATTATGTTGGTCATGTTTAAAACATGTTCTCGCACAGAAGTGCCATTTTCTCATCTTAGTTGTCATAGCTCCTAGTGGCTACTGCCCAAATATCGCCTGTAGAGATTCCGTAATCTCATAACCAGTTTCCATGCTTTCATGCTTGTTTCAAATAACATCATTCATGTTCACAAGCATGTAGCACTTCGCCTTGTTGTTTGATATGATCCAAACATCATATTTATCCCTAACATTCTTAGGAGCATTAGCAGCGGGTTTCTCAGGACATTCCTCAGTAAGAACGAATTTATGGTTCTCACAAATCAACATTAAGTTCATATTTGATTTCTAACGTATGAAATTATCTCCATTCGATTTCTCAAGTGTGAGTAAAGCAGTAACATGGTTGCCCGTGGTAGACATAATAGTGATAACTGAAATTTAAAACATACAAGATTCAATATAATTGATAAATATCTAGAATTCAAATAGTAAACGTGATACATGAATGCAACATAATAAACACACAAATTTAACATTTACTAATCATGATAAACAACCCAACAATTAATGTGCTACCCTAGAGTCAGACAGATTAACCTTAGACTGTCTATGAGACATTCTCATCCTTATTAATTAAAACTTAAAATATCTCATATTTTCTCTTTTAACAATAATGTATCGCTTTTTCAGTCAAGTCACAGCTATCTAGATGAAAGCTTAATTGTGAATTTGTGAGTGTAACCCATCATTTCATATTCCATGACTCCATTTAGAATATGTCACCTTAGGGTCAGTCAAAACTAAACTACATCACTTTTTCTTATCTTCTTAAGAAGTCCAACATTGGTATTGGTACAACTCGAAACCTTCCATAGGGGGGATGAAAACAAAGTCATCTCGAGGTCCTTACTACACCTCACAGCGTTGTACTAATGATGGAGACCATAAGTTACATTGACATGTCAACCTTCTCTCACTCACTCTTTTAGAAATATGTGTTTCCATTTTAACTAATAACTAATTTCAATTTAATCATTGGTCAAAGTAATAACCCTATCGATATTTAATAATTAGTTATATCAATCTCATTGGTCTAAGTTTATTTAACTTTCTAAAGCGCATATGCCATAATTAGGTGAACTTCAGTTAACTAATTATTTATATTCATCAAACTTTAATAAAACTATTTTACTAAAGTCGGTTATCCTAAAGGTTATTGTAACCCTTAGTGTGGAGTGATTACCAAATTTTAAGTAATTAAAACCTATCAGTTTACATGAAATTGATTTCATAAAATAATATATATAAACATATTAAGACAATTCTAATGAATCATGTGTCTACTGATGAGATGCATGATCAAATGAAACTGTGTGAGATTTTCATGTATAGCATGTGGACCGAGTGACTATTGGACATTTCTAAATTACAACTCTCGAAATATAGAAATAAAATTACAAAATGGACTTCAAGAATACATATTTCTCAAATATTGTATCCTCCTCCTAATATTCATCTTCATAATCTTCTAGCTTTGAACAATATTCTATTTAATCAAGAAAGACAATTTTTCTTAATTAAAATTAATTTATATAATTATCCTTTTAAAATAGTTGACTTTGACTTTGTCAAATAAATACTTTATTTGATTTGGTCAAACTTGAATCAAGCCCAATTAACCTATTAATTTCTAATTTTCATAAAATTAAAAATTAAAAATTAATTTAAAAATTACATTAATTTAAAAAATTAAAAAGATAATTGATAGATTTAGGGTCATCATCAAACCCTATAGTGATATTGTTGGTTGGTATCTCGGTTTGTATGAAATTTCCCCAAATGTGACAACAATTGCCACCAACCACCATCACTACTGTCTACCGCTGCCGGCCACTATCGACCGCCAGTCAATGACCACCGTCGCTGGCGTCAATTTTTTGGTGACGTCGCGGAACAGTAAATTCAGGTGGCATTATTCTAAAAGAATTCATGTTTCTATTCATTTCTTCTGTCGTCGTCTTGTGCGTTCTTCGTCTTCTAGATATCAAAATAATTACAATAAATATTCAAAATAAAATTATAAAAATTTCTACGCCCCAAAATGGTTTGCACAAGATCTAAGAAAAATTAAAATAATCAAAATCTAACCCAATAATCATCATACAATTAACGATTCATTATTTTTTATACATTCAAAAAACATAACCATCCGTTCATTCATACATATCTCATATTATATTAATAATGTAAGAAAATCCACATAGAATTTAACATATAAATTTATAAAGACCGCTTTGATGCCACTTGTTAGTGATCACGACCCACGCGCGGTGGAAGCGTTTTTAAAAGAATTTAAAATCGAATCTTTTAATAAAAAAAAATTACGCATCGCCACGATAACCAAAAAGGAACTTGTTTTGAAAATAATTTCAATCTGTCAAGATCAATTAAATATTTATAAGTTATATCTACAACATACAAGATTTGGAATCATATACATCTTGTAGTTTAAATCAAGCGTCTCACAAAAATGATCGAGCCTCCGTTCCCACGAAATTGTTCTAACAATTAGTGGACTCTTAGATTCATACTAAGATCTTCCAAGTCAATCCTCAATGCACTAAGACTTGTGTGTGCACGTAGAATATAACAGAGGCACTTTTCAGTCTCTAAATATACTCAATACATGAGATCTAGAGATTTTACTGAGAATGACTTTTGTGAGACTATTCTTTAAAAGAACACGATTATGAGTAATTTTTTAGAGATTTGATTAACCCTTAATCGTAGAGAAAAATCACTATGAACAATTGCGTTCTCAACTCAATTCTTTGATTGATAAATTGATTGATCTAATTGATGCCATCAGAATAATATCAATATATCTTTCTTGATAATGGTCTATAATATATTTAAAGATAATTAAAATTAAAAATTGATATTTAATTTCAAATTACCCAATATAGTAGGACTCACTATATAATGGTGCACAACTGCAGTGCCACATGGTATTGGAGTGTGTCGTGAGGTAACACAGGGCCTCACGACACAACTGTAGTGCCATGTCGCACTATAGTGTTGCACCTCTACTATTGTAGTGTCACGTGGCACTACAGTAGTTCATGCCAATCACTGATACCCAATAAGTGATTGACATGTGGCAATTACTGTAAGTTAAATATTTATTTTAATCTGATAAATATCTAAATATTTGTTAATTCAAAATTAACATATCTAATTATCCCTATCAACTAAATTATTTTTTATTTCACAGATAACATATTTAGTTGATCTAAATTATTATCTAATAATAATTTAATTATCTAATTTCACAAATTAGATATTCTTTCTCACTAATCGATCATTATAAAAATAATTGATAATTATTTGTGTATAATTTCCAAAAATTATATTTATATATATAAGTAATTCAATTAATATAAAGGTGAATTGCGGACTATGGACCTATAATCGTAAGCTCAAATGAATCAGATTATTAATTAAATTCTTTAATGAAATAATCTTATTTATTAATTCTATTATTACCTTACTATAAATATGGAATTGCACTCTTAGAGATTATAGATTATATTTACACAGTATTGTCATGTAATCCACTGATATAATCATCTCATGTAGTTTTGTCCTCCAATTATTTGTTCGTAAATTAGAACATGTCAAAATTATCTTTTTACCCTTCTAATTACCTATTGATCCCTAAGTACCATTAATCCACTAGTGAATGACTAATTTATAATCTTGTTATAAATTTAAGTTCAATAACCATTCAGTTCTAGAATTAACACTTAAGGGAACCAATGTACGATTCGTTGAGAAAACTTGGATTCCAAATATTGTAAGATCATGTTCCCAACCATTAATATCCCTGAATCTCTAAAATAAAAGTCACCAGCCGGTTTTACAAATAAAGCTTAACGAGTGAATCAAAAGATCCAGTAAACATGTATAGGAGTTCATGACTATTTAGGATTCACACTAATCTACATATGATCATCGAATTGATGTGTATTAAATCTTTATGATAAACGTCATGTTGATAAAGATATTAATTCACATCGGTCCAGTCATATATAATCTCATTATATAAAATACCTTCACTAAGATGTCTATCCACATCTATAATCCGGACCTAGATCATATACATTCATTAAAGATTTCATACTTTAATATGTTGCTGACAATTGTATTCATTATCTATGATCTTAATCCTCTCGTACTAATATAAGATCATTGTCTCATTAATGAATATAGAATTTTCGGATATTTATATAAATTATTCAATAATAATTTAAAAGAATAATTATAAGAACAATGCAATCCTCATTAAATTTCATATCAAATGACAATACACATGTTTTGAGGGCATAACCTCCAACAGGCACATCTATGGCTCTTAAAGATGTCATATTGATGAAGGGATGTCATTTCTAATACATTATAACCTCACCACAATCCTACCAGACCACATCCCTCAGAAAAGATCTCAGCTAGGGAGTCTACTTAAGTTTTTATCACTTGACTTAGTGATTAAAATGGTATGGACGTATGCATTAGAAGAATAAATAATATAAGATATGACTACATACGCGGTCGTTGACATGTATCGAACTACCACGTTGAAAGTTAAAGATGTTACTTGCCAGAAGTTCATGGAAATGATCGTGCCACCATGGCGAGCCAAAACCATAGTACACCCATTACAAGAATTTATTTAAGGGAAAGTTATGTATTTAGTCAAGTTTATTTTTCACTTTTGTTAAATATCCTATTTTTTATTTTACAGATATGGTCGAAATTTCAAAGAAACCTCTTTCTTTCTCTCTCGTGATCTTCTTCTTTCTCTCTCGCGATCCTTGCTGGTTTCTTATTTCTCACTATGTTCTTCGTCTGGCTTATTGTTAGTCGGTTATTGCCTGATTTTCTCACCATTGTGCTCTCGTCGTCGACATATTTTAGGTGCTCCGGTTTGGGTTTTGGAGATCTTGTTTTTGGGCAACAATTTCTTATTTTTTACCCTTGTATTCTGGTTTTCTTACCCTCGTATGGTTTTTAGTTTGATTTCTTGTTTGATTTTGGAGAGATTGAAGCTCTAAAGTGGAGAATTAGGGAATTTAGTGAGAGAGAGGTGAAGAAGGGGGAGGAGGTGAGTTTGTGTGTGGTAAGGAGTATAGTACTGGTATGATATATGATTATCATAGACGGTATATAAAAATATACTACGATATACTAATGATATATTAAAATATATTAAAATATATTATGGTATATAAATATATCATAATATATCATGGATGGTATATAACAAATATACGATGAAATATTGATGGTATATTAAAATATATTATGATATATAAATATATACCATATTATAAAAAAATTACAGTTACAAAATTTATAAGATAGACCCTACAGTTACATTTTACATTCACGTTAAACCTTCCGTAGAACCTCCGCTTAACAATAATAATGGTCTGTCACGGTCTGCCTACATGGCATTACGTGTCAAATAGTTTAACACCACATCAAACTTTTAATTTACCCAACTATCACGTGGCAAAATGACGTGGCGTTAAAATTAGCTCAACTTAAAATTATCGCCGAGTAAAATTAACCCAGCTGGCAAAACTAAAAAAAATTCACCTTAAAAAATTTACCACTCAAAACGCAGTCTTCCTCTCTTAGGCGATTAGTGTTTGCGAAATCGCCCTACCGAATCGCTCGCTGTGCTCGAAATCGCGCTACCAAATCGCAGTCTTCAAAGTTTTACTCGAGTTACTGTAGGTGATAGAAGGACTCTGAGGAGGTTGGAGCTCTCTGTTTGGAGGAGGTATTTTTAAGTTTGATATTCAATTTCTAGTATGTTATCTTCTTCGAGTATTTAGAAAATTGGGGTTCAGTTACCAAATCGAGTTATGTTCTTCAAGTTTTGCTCGTTGATTTTCAAAAATTAGGGTTCGAGTCTGGTCTTCGAGTTCTACTCGAGTTACCAAATCGCTCACTTAGGGTTCGAGTTTTGCTTGTTTAAGCATTTATACTAGACATATCGTGAGTTGAAGGAGCATTTGCTCAATGTAATGTTGCTTCGATTCTTTGTATTCCCAGAAGTTACTTTATTATAACTAAAAACATTATTTCAAGTTACTTATTAGTTGGTTTGGTATTAATTGACCATTGTTTTAATTTATCTCTAATGTATGTGTAAGGTCCTCTGCTCCCTCAACAAAGGTTACCTTCCCTTTAATGTTCATAATCTTCAAAGAAAATTAGATTCTTCCTAATTATAGTTGCAATTGTCGTGTTGGTCTGTAAGGTGTTACATTGTTGTTTCTAAACTCTCCCTTAAAGAAAAAGGTTGCTCCTAAACTGATGAGTGATAATGAGATGAAATTATTAAAAATAAAAGTGAGGTGATAAATTGTGAAACGCAATGCTTAACCAGTAAGTACACCAAGCCGTCATACTATTCTTTTTTTTAGCATTGGCATACAAGTAATTATTTTTTAACTGTCTCTCTTCTTATAAATTGAACTTGTAGATCAAAATGACATTATTATTTTTTCATCATTTATTCTTTTTATTAGTTTTCTACAAGTGTGGTTAGTATTTTCGAATGCTTCATTTGAAGTTTTAAGATATTTTCTATTTTGTTGTATATGCATCTGATTGAGTTTTTTTTAATTGCAGAGATGACTCCATATCTATTTTTCAATTCATGCATCATAGTGGTCAATTTGAATGGTCCACTCCTACAAGATACTTAGGAGGTAAAATATCTATTTTTGATGAATGTGACTCGGATAAGATGAGTCTGCTAGAACTAGAGGATATGTTTGACTGTTCTGGTGATGTTGAGTATACTACCATGTTTTTTGTAAAGCCTAGAGAAGATATGGATTCTGGTTTGGTAGAGATAAGGACTGATAGGGATGTAATACAAATGTGTAGGGTAGTTCCACCTACTCGACTTATACATGTTTATGTTGCACATTCTCTTGAGTCTTTGTTTGTTGAGTCTTTTCTTTATGATGATTTGAATACTGATGATTTGAATGTTGATAATGGGAATATGCATGCTGATGATGAAGATGAAAGTGATAGTGAATAGTGTGAGGGGAGTAATAATGTGGATAGTGACAGTGAATCTAGTGGGGGCCGTGATAGTGATGCAAGTGTTAGGAGTATTGACTTAGATGATGTTATAGACAGTGATTATGGGCTTAATAAGAATGAATTTGATGTTGGAGGGGTTGATTCACAAATGGAGCTTGATTCTGAGGAGTTGAATTCTCCTCCCAATTCTGATGAGGAGAATCATGAAGTATTTTCAGAATTCATGGCTGATAGTGACATGCGTAATTTTATTTTTAAATTAGGCATGAAGTTTAAAAGAAGAGCTGAGTTTAAAGATGTTGTTAAGTCCCATACTAGACAAAGTGGGTATGATTTGAATTTTTTAAAAAATGAGGCACATAGAGTACTGGTCAAGAAAGCTTCTACTTTACATGTAATATGTTTTATTTATGTTCATTTCAATATATATTTAATTTTCACAATACTTTATCTTTTCAGATTCCATCTGAAGCAAGCAATGTTGGTGGAACTCAAGCAAGCAGTTTTGTTACTGCTGCTATTGTAAGTCAACCCTCCACTCAAGCAAGCAGTTCTGTTACCGTTGTTAGGAGAGGTCGAGGAAGGGGAAAGGATTATGTTTTATGGTTTTGTTTTATGCTTTTCTAATGTAAACTGGAAAGTGTTTGTGATTCTGTTTTATGCTGCTCGATACTGCTTTAGTGGATGTTAGTTAATAGGTTCTGGTGCTGTTTTTTTGTGATGAATTGGGCTTCTATGTTGATATGAGTGTTGTGATGTGAATATGGGCGATTTGGGCATGTCAATATGTGCTGGGATTCTTTTGTGGGATGTTAATATGTTGATATATGGCTGTTGGATGGGTTTTGAGGTTGTTAATATGTTGATATAAGTGTTGTTGGATGCTTTTGTAAACTCTTTTTGGGATGTTTTAAGATGTATTTTGATGGATGGTTTTTCGATAATCGTAACCTATTATTTTGGATATGATTTCGACTTCGGTTTATATGTATTTTGGATGTAATAGATAGTGGAAACATGATGATGGATGACTAAAATTGAAAGTTCACCTTACGATGGACAATAAGAAATCAGATTGAACCAGTGAGCTTACATAGGTCCTACTGAGAATAGGTAAAGAAATTGTTAACCTGTTAGGGTGAAAACTGATTTAATTAACTAAATACACAAATAGAAAGTTGAAATAAAATGTTCATTCATAATCAATCACCTTAGGTTTAATGAGATCCTAATTCCATTGAAAATGATCATTCATAATTGAAGTATTAAATAAGTAGAAATGCTAATTCATAGTTAATCATATTGTGGAATTAGTTACACCGAAAGAGTACCAAATAAGTTGACTACTACATAATGTCACGAACACACTTGGATAAACTGATAAACTTTAGCCTAATTTACATAAATCACCATTAACATCTTCTTTGAGACATCCTATTAATAACATAAACACAATTACAAGCCATGATAATACTATAGACAACCACATCCTCTTCATTTTAGACTGATATTGTTCATTCAACAATTTCATATTTTTCTTCAAAAGATTAATTATTTCCTTTGAGTTTGGTAAATCATATTCGCACTAAGCAAAATATCCTCAACCTGGACCATCTCCACCCTAATAGTAAAATAATACATATTAGATAGATATTTCAATCGTTCAGTAAAACTATAAAATATTATAGCATAGGCTCACCAAGTATGCATAACAACCAAAAATTTTCCTCCATGGGTTTGTTTGTGTCCACGATGTTTTGATCTGAGCAACAACTCCACAATAGCATAATGGTAGTCGTCGACGTCCATGTGAAATGGATGTCGTTAAGGTTGAAAAGGCCATACCAATAATCTAGTACATTTATAACCCCAACTAAAACAAATAGTATGAGAAATTAATGAGAAATTAGCAAACATTTACCTTAATCTCGAACTCAAAAATTCCCTAAATCTCGACGACATCCAAATTCATTTACCCTAATATCTCAAATTCAGGATCACTAATCACTAAAACAAATAGGACAAAATTCATCTTGCAAAAGAAGATTTCAAAAGAAATTGAAAAAAAGATAAAAACTTTAACAAGACAGAACCTACAAAGAGGAAAAAGAACTCGGGTCTGCTCGCGAACGAAGAGAAAGAAGAGCTCTACAAAAATGGAGCGGAGGAGGAAGAAGAACTCTGCAAAAAAATAGTAGACATTTTCGTGAACGAGGGAGGAGGAAGAAGAAAGAAATGGGGGAATTAATGGTATTTTGGGGATTTCATCCCATGTGACAGCTAGATAAATTAAAAAACTGATGTGGTGTTAAACTACTTGCCACGTAATGCCACGTAGGCAGACCGTGACATGGCCGTTATTATTTTTAAACGGAGGTGTCACAGAAGGTCTTACGTGAATGCAAAATATAATTGTATGGTCTATTTTATAATTTTTTAAACTATAAGGTCTAAAATGAAAACTACCCTAAATTATAGGAGAAAACTACAATTTACCCTATTTTTTAAAAATGAACTATTTTCCTAAATCAGCATATATTTAAATAAAACCGAGTTACCCATCTAATTATATTATTGGAGCCCTTATCAAGGTAGAACTCTAAATGCTCCTTATCTCAAGTAAAGCCTTGTTTGTGGGTTATATTTTTGGGAAAAAATTAATTGACACCCTTAAAGTTTGATCATTCGATAATTTATACTTCTAAACTATTTTGTGACATCAAATATCCCTCAAATATAAGAATTAGCCATTTATGCCCCTCCCATTTAACTTCCCTTAAAATCTAACAGTTTTTTAATTACTGAAATTAAAAATATTAACTGTTAAAAAACACCAATTAAACTAATTACATTAAAATACACTAAAAACTCAAAAGACTAAAACAACCCCACAAAATTTGAGTGGCCCTAAATTCCCTTCCTCCCGAAATTTTATGACGAGAATCAGAAAAAATACGAGCACGACGAACAAGACTATTGGAAGAATGTATCTTAGTACAATTTTTCTTGCTCTGCTTGAGTGTCGAGGAGAATCGGCTATGCAAGCTGGGAACTGAAGTCTAGGAGCTCCACAAAGCCCATCATTTGGACATAAATGTATGAGCAGAGAAGTTAGCATAAGGACCTTCACTTGGGATTTCTCCATGTAATTTGTCGTAAGAAACATTGAAAAAATTCAGATGGGTCAAACCTTCCTAGGACTTTGGAATTTCTCCAGATAAATTGATACTTGATAAATCCAATATCTCCAAACTAATCAAGTCTCCAAATGATTCAGGAACTTGACCTTCAAAATCATTTTGTGTCAAAGACAGATTGACCAAATCTCTCAAGTTTCCAATGTCGATCGGGAGAGATCCGATTAAAGAATTCGATGACAAGTTTAAATGCAAGATATATGACATGTCCCACAAGGCGGAAGGTAATGTGGAATTCAAACTGTTAGAACCTAACGAAAGAGATTTTATAGAAGAAAGATTTTCTAAACATGCAGGTATAGGTCCGAATAGCTCATTATTATCCAAAAATAACTCAGCTAATCTATCCAAATGACATGTTTCATTTGGTGCTCTGACGACAGTATAGTTGCCTCTGCGGCTGATGTTGGAGATGATATCCGACGGTGTTGTCGGAGACAAAATCGGGGTCTGAGTTTGGGGATGATGGGTTTTGGAGGAAAGGGGTTTTGTGATTTAGGGCGACTCAAATTTTTTTGGCTTTCTCTTAGCCTTCTGAGTTTTTGAGATTATTTTAATGTAATTAGTTTAATTAGTATTTCATAATAATTAATATTTTTATTTTCAGTAATTAAAAAAACTGTTAGATTTTAGGAAAAATATCAAAATTTGTTATTTTTAGAGGGTAATTGTACATAAATGTTCATTTTTTTAATATTGCAGTCATGACATTTTTTACAAGTTTCATTGACCTTAAAAAATCTCCCTTTCTGCAATTATCTTCCTCACATAGTTTTGACCTCTAGGGTTTTGAACAGCAGTCATGTCTTCCCCAAAGAACTTTCGCCGCTTCATGCTCACCGCCGCCTGCTTGTCTCCTTTCTATCTCTATTTTCCTTGCTCCGTGTTGTTGGTTGGCGACCTCCCTCCCTTCCTCGCTGTTCTTCTTTGAGTTTTTAAAATTTTTTGTAAAACTAACTAATAGTGCATTGTTAGGGTTAAAATTGATTGTTTGTACAGAACCTAATGTGTTGTTAGTATTTCGTTCTTGAATCTAAGATTTTTTTTATTATTATTGAATCAAAGATTTTTCTAGTCTTTTTCATGTGAGTTTTCTGATTTTTTGTGTGGGTTTTCTAAGTTTCTTGATGAATCTTACAATTTTTTTTCAGAAAATTGCAAGACGCTGTGATATCAAAGTTAGATACTATACGTATCTAATTTATATAGCATACGCATAACTTCTTTTCAACGGAACCCACGTGTCACCCACACTACAGTACGTGCGTGGGGCCGCTGCACGCGTACTGTAGCGCAATTTTGGCATTTTTCACTAAGGGCTTAATGATAAATGACTATACATCCTCTTCTTTTTTTATTAGAAGCTGGTCATTTCTGCAATTAAAAATAGAAAGGGACATTTTACTACAAGAATGACCCAACAGTTCTCCCTAAATTTTAAAAGAAGTTAAATGAGAAGGGTATGAATGACTAATTTTTATACTTTAGAGGTATTTGATGCTTAAAAGAATAGTTTAGAGACATATATTGCCAAATGGTCAAACTTTGGGGTGTAAATTGATTTGTTTTTCCTATATTTTTTTGCATACATCAATCCAAATAGTCCTTGGCAGAGAACTCACTTGATACAATTTTTATAGATATCAAACGTATAACTTTACAATTGTATAAACCCACCTAACATAGACCTCCACAATCAGCAACGTTCTTCCTTTATGCTCCAAATTCACAAAAAGAATTCACACAATAGAAGCAGAAACAACTTTGACCTCCTTGCTAAAGCATTAATTAATACTTTGGATACCAAAACATACCCTTGATACCCTCCGGATCAGGTTCGAAACCTAAATTTCTGTAGAACTCTACAACTGCAAAAACATATATACAAAAGCTCAAGCACGACACAGATACTACAGATTAAAAAGGCGCAACTAATATATGGAGACACTATGGCATGGAGTATGATCCGTATTAAAAGGCAAATCTGACAGAAGAATATCGATGTTGTTTGACGATTCTCTAGCTACATTACAGAGAGAATGGTAGATGCTAGCAATCAACACAAGTTCCACCAATAATTCTCAAAGAATATATAACATATGGAGCTATCATACCTTGACTATCCGCAAATAGTGTAATATTGCCTATATCCCTCTGCAGTAGTGATCGTATAAGCTTTTCAACAAGGGCCTTGCCAAGACCTTGGCCCTATAATGCCAAAAACATCGTCAGAAAGTCTAATATCAAAGCAATGAATATATCTGGTTCACACTCAAAAGGTACTTTACGTTCAAGGAACAGAGGAAAAAATATACCGATGCCCTTAATTTGATTTATTCAATGCATCCATTGAAAAATCAGATGTCCAATGCACTAGAAGTCAAGATATGCAAACTACACTGATTAAGCAACTCCACACAACCCCAAGTTCCCTACTTCACATCACCAATGCAAAAAAGTCATGCCTTGAGAGGATTTTTAGCCCCTAGCTAGTTAAACGTCATACCAATCTAGATGTCCAGGGCAAATTTTTATCAATAATAAAGACTTTTTTTATTAGTACTATCAATAATATAGACTTACATCAACAACTTGAAGGTAGGATGGGACACTGAATTATCAAAGAATGAACGGGAACCAGCTATAGCATACTATTCCTAAAACTTTTTTATACATGCTTCAACATGTGATGTCGTTACACAAATGATAACCTTTTGACAATATCAGCCTGCTAGTCCAATATTCAGGCTCGAGTAACAATGAGTATACCTGATAAGAAGGATCAACAAGAACATCCCATATTGTAGCATTGAAGGCATGATCTGATGTTGCCCGAGCCATACCAATCAGCGTCTTTGGGTCATTCCCTTCTGTGAAATAACTTCTCCAAGTACAATAAGATGTTCATCAACTAATTTTCAGAAGCAAAAACAAGAGAACAGAAGGATCCTACAGGATGCATGCACACTAAGTACCTGACCCAGGCGATCTTCTTACTGAATGCAGTGTGGCTACCATGTAGCTGTTCTTTAAAGCTGCTGCTAGTTTTGATAAGGGCCTACGAGGCCAGCCCACCTGTCAGACACATTCATGGTGCTTCAGTGGACAATCTTCCCCGTACTAATCACTAAAGATCAGTAAATTCAGCAGAGAGACAGATAGAGAGGCAGGCAATGGGTATTCTATAGATAAACTAAACAGAAGTCCATGATGGTCTGAAAGGTCACGCCTTGATATAGACTCCTTATATACCCATATAATGAATTACATAGTATTACTATGAAAGCTATGGCATTGACTTCTGGTTTTCCTTAATCTCCATGCATGAGCTATTAAAGTGCTACTATTAAATATTTACCTTATCGCACAGGGTTTGAAGATCATACACGTCAATGTCTCCGCCTGAAGAGAATATAATTTGTTCAATTGCTCCATCAGGTAGTGGCTTCTCAATGAGAACAAACTCCTCTGGTAATGGTTCCTCTTCCTCTTCAAGAGACGGAGGCTCAACAACTTGTGTTGTATTGCTCTTTAAGAACCTGCAACCAGAAGCAATACAAAGAAAGGAGATTATCAAGGCTTGGTGTAAAATTTATGACACTTGAGGAAAATGGAGCACATGTTGTCAGGAAGAAGTTGGCAGAAGTAAGTAATTCTCCAATTACCCGGATTTGATTGAGTCCCAGAAGTTAGCCTTCAATCGAAAAACCTTGTACTTTTTGCTCGCTGAAGAAAACAGAAAAGGGTGAAAAAGGATGAAAAAGCTGAGTAGTAGCATCGTTAGGTGACTGGGAACAGGTAATGACAACTACAAAAATAATCATGAGGGTGAAAATGTAATTAAGTTTATTCTTGATAGAAGATCCACAATCAAACAATAATCACGACTCTCAATCTTCCCCCAAATGTCAAAACTAAGAGAGATAATGGGTTTTTTAGGATTAAAGGCAAGCAAATGGCATGTGAGAGTGTATTCAGGAGAATATCAAGTAACCAGTAGCAATATGAACAGAGATGCAAGTGCAACCACTATTTCTTCTTGTCTATTACCGAAAACCAGACACCAACGATAATTATAAGCAGAATAGATAATGTATAATTGCTGCAAGAAAATAAACGAACTTGCAAAATCTAAGTTACAAACTTTTTGGCAAATTAATTGAACCCTGGCTTTATCGCAGATATGACAAGGGATGGAGTACCTCTAGTGAGTCCATAATTGAAATTGTACAAGGGATGGAGTACCTCTAGTGAGTCCATAATTGAAATTGTACAAGGGATGGAGTACCTCTAGTGAGTCCATAATTGAAATTGTGAGGGATCGAAAACTGTTTAACTATTTGACCATGGCTATCCAATGACACAACTGGACATCTGCAACATTCAAATGAAAAAGGGAAGTAAGCTTCTATAAAATCTTGAAAATAATTAACTTTCAAACAATCAGAGGGGATAACTATTAAGTATTGACGGCACAGAAAATCTCAAAAAAAAAAAAAAAACTCAGGAAGAAAAGTGGTCAAGCAGGGAGAAGGAGCTTCCATCTGTGATACGCTGAAGATCAAAAGCCCTAATTCGGAAACTAAGGAAATCGATGCAGATGATTACACGGACAGAGAAATTCAACACATTCTGTGCATCTAGATTGGAGGAATAAGAGACAAGATCGAGTGTATACCGAGAGGAGTAAGAGATGAAGTTTTGAGCAAGCATTGTCCCCTCTGGCTGAAGGATAAGATAGTTGGAAAGTGGAAATGGTGAATCAATCAGTGAATATGATCTGCTGGGCGGATGTTTGTAATCTTCAATTCGAAGTCATCATTCAACGGGGAAAGAAAAGACGAACGAAAGCCAAGATTTATCCTTTTGTTTTCACTTTTTTTTCCCTCGCAACTCTTTTATTTCCCACTTATATACAGCTTGTTTAACTTTAACGTTAACATCTGATTTTCCTCTCCATATTCTTATTTTTAGATATTTCTTTATTCTTTTTCTTTTTAATGATTTTGTTTATACTGTTATTATAAGAATATCTATGTAAGAGCATTTTTGGGAAAAACTTATTCAAAGATATTTACGTATCCTAACATTATGTCATGTTTTGTACGGTTTAGTTTAAAAGATTCAAATCATTAACATAAATAATAATAATAAATAATAATAATAAGATCGAGAAGCAAATGATTATCATTTTGGATAATTTTATTCATACATTCTAAAATAATATTCTAAATTACTTATCACATTTAATTAATTAGCGAAAACAGTTTTGATTTTAGATTCATACATTGCTTAAATGAATTTGAAAAAAAATCTGAAGATGTCATGAGAAATTATTTATGAGAAGGTACCAATCAAGATCATGCAGGAGCAAAAGTTCGACGGAACCTATTTGCCGCTCGAAAAAGGAGGGTGGTTTGGGTCTTTATAATATTTGTTTATAGCATGAGGCTTCCAAAATGAAACATGTTTGGGGTTGGTTACCCAACCTAAAACTTCTTTATGGACTATTTCATACTATCAATTTATTCTTAAGCATGATGCGAGTTTCACTGCTAAACTTCCTTATAATCCTTCTTGTATTTGGAGAAAACTTGTAAAACTATACATTTGGCAACTTATGTGGTATTATTATTTAGGGGTGTGTAAATGTCCTGAAAAAATTGTCTCATCTTAAAAAATCGTTCTGAATCGAGCGGGACAGGACGAGACGCAAAATTTATGCCCCGAGCGGGACGGGATGGGACACGGGACAAAAGCCCATGTCCCGACATTGTCCCGTCCGTCCCGATATATATAGTATGTTTTTTAATTTTAACCTTAATTCTTTTGATTTTTAACCTTTATAACTTAATCTAGTTTTTAAATTATTATTTATACTTTTTAATAATAACCTAACTTAAAAAGCCCAAAACGTAGCCCAAAAAACGGGAAAAAACCCGTCCCGCTCGGGATTTTCCCTCTACAAGGGACGGGACAAGACTAAAAAAAATTATCCCATCCTAAACGGGACGGGATAAAAATACCCAAAACCCGTCCCATCACGCCCCGTGCACACCCTCTATTATTATTGGTAATGCTAAAGATACATCATTGTGGTGTGATCCATGGCGCCCTCTGAGGATCATGGATGGTCTTTGATTAAGACGCAGGTTGGGATAACAGCACCAAGGTCTTTGAGATTATATATAATGGAGAATGGAGATGGCATGTTATTAACACTCGAGCATTTATGGAGATTAGAGGTATCACTATGGTCTCTTCAGTTACATCTTCAATGGACCAATGAGTTTGGAAAGCTCATAAGAGTGAGAAATTCACCATTAAGTTGGCCTATATGGCAATTAGGGGGAGTTATCCTAGTCTTATGTGGACTAAACTCATTTAGTTCTCTTATGCTATCCCTCGTCATGGATTTATAACCTGGTTGGCTTGTCGCCAAAGGTTGGCTACGTTTGATCATCATCATTCATGGAGATTTGGTATTTCTCTGGATTGTACGCTTTGTATTGGGAATGCGAAAAATATTAGTCATATTTCCGTTGATTGCTCTTACATCAAGAAGATTTGGCAGGATGTTTCTAATAGGTGCGATATTGCCATGCATTGTTGTAACTAGAATGAGCTTGTGGATTGGTTTCTTGCTCATACCTAGTGTACATCATTGCGAAGCTTGATTCTTCAGCTTACATTTTCAGCAGTGATATGTTTTGTTTGGCTTGAACGAAGTTCTCGTTGTTTTACCGGCAAATCGCCTCCTCCAATCATCATCGTTTTAAAGGTTCAACATGTAATCTGAGATGGCTATGAAATTTATGTGATGTTCCTGATCTAGAAATTAATAGACGTCTTTGTAATTCAAGGAGTCTAGTTATTTAGTTTGTTTTATTTTTGTTTTCCTGTTGAATTTCGTGAGGCATGCCTCTTGTGGTTTGCAAATATTTTTACTTGAGTCAATATAATTTATTTATCAATTTTTTTGAAATAAACAGTGCTAGTAAATAATTTATAAAGGGTCATTGCAAAAAAAACAATTTTAAAAAATTGACCTGCCATTAGCAAATTTTACTTCGTAGACAGCACCTTTATAAATTAATTTTAATATTGTAAATTTGAATATGCTAGTCAATAAATTACAACAAGTCATATGGTGAAAGAAAGTTTACCAATTGTTACTAATTTGTCTAAATACGAAAGAAAGAGAATAATCTTTTAAAATTAATAAAAAATAAACTATAATTCAAATATAATTTTTTTTCTAAAACTTTAGCTATCCTCTATTAATTTAAGCTGATATTATAATTAATATGTTACACAAATACATGTAAAAAATAATAAATTAGGTAATATGAAAGAGAAAATTAAATTTAACTATGTCACTGTTTTTTTAATTTTTACTGTATGCTAATAATTTTTTGTTCATTTTTTTTATTGAAATAATAATATATCAGTAATACAAGTAGTGATGCTATAGCATTGTCTTGGTTAGGTTCTATTAATTGATTCAAATGACAAAATATGAGTAAATACAATTAATGAGGATATAACATTGTGTTAGTTTTGCTCACAATTGAAAACAAACAATATTGGTGGAAAATAAATTTTTTGAATTCACATAATAAATCATAATTATAAGTGAAAATTAGAGTTAAAAATATAAAAAAATCTTTTATACGTGCATCACATATATGTGTTGACTAATGATGATAAAAGCCAATTGTGATAGTAATGTTCATAAACAAGCAACCTTTAAAAAATCATAAAAATGACCACAAATATAAAAAAACATAAAAAATAACCATTAACACTTTTTAAGGAAAACGAAAATTTGGCAAAAAAATTTTGCGCCCACGCGTACCACTACTCTAAATTTTAATAGTTTATTTAATACACACAGTACATATTGCATATACATGTGTGATTTGTGTGGTGTATTTTATGTGTACAGTAAATATTATGTAAACTGTGGACAAATTCAAAATTTTGTTGGCGGATGTGGAGAATGTTTTTTTGCGCCGAAAATTTGTTTTCTTTTACAATTGGAGTGGCTGTTTTTTATTTTTATTTTATCCATGGGTATTTTTTACTTTTATTTTTTTTCTTAAAAGTGACATATTTTTCATGTTCTCCTACTGTGATAGTATATAATTAGAAGGAAAATGTAGTAGATGACCCTTTTTATTAACTTATATGCAAGAACAACCATTCATATGTATACATGCAAAAATGAAATTTTTTAAATTTAGGAAGTTTAAGTTACTTATTGAATTATTATTTTATCCTTTCACTTATTTTGTAAACACCAAGAGTTTTCCATCACTTTTTTTTTTGTTTTTTTTATGTTTGTTTATGATATTTTCTCAAATTCTACTCAAACTTGTTTGACTTGCTTAAAGAAGATTGTCCAATCCGCAATAAATCTGTAAAAACTATTGAAAACTATATTATATTATTGGTTTAGCTTACAAGTTATTTTTCACGATCTAAAATAGATAAATATATCATTTACTTATCGTTCACAAATTGTTTGCTTAGCGGGGTTATTCTAATTTATTTATTTTATTCTCATTTACAAATATGATTGACTATAAAGTTGAAGATGATGTCTAGCTTT
This sequence comes from Datisca glomerata, assembly GCA_003255025.1. Taxonomy (NCBI): domain Eukaryota; kingdom Viridiplantae; phylum Streptophyta; class Magnoliopsida; order Cucurbitales; family Datiscaceae; genus Datisca; species Datisca glomerata. The sequence continues at coordinate 1,703,818 of QANY01009313.1, read as the reverse complement.
TGACCAACGTCTGACAAAGACATAAGAACGATGAAAAATATGATATGTTGGAATGTAGCATAACAGTAAATAAATAGTTTATTAATGACAAGTACACTTTATGTTTACCTATTGATGAGATAGATGCAATTGAACGAGCAATGTGTTATGGGGTCTCTCATTCTATTTTTGTTATTATCACAAAAAGAATGAAACAGAGATGGAGATCTTGCCAGAGAGAGAGAGAGAGAGAGTGAAAGTAGATTTTTTGGTATAATTTAATTTAAATGAAATTATTTAAGAGAAGTTGGAAAATACTATAAACGATAAACATAAGCAAAAAAACAAAGATGATAAGAAGTTACTCTTGGTGGTTACAAAAGGTAAATGATAAAATAGTAAGTTCATCACTGACTTAAAACTTTCTAACTTAAAAAATGTCATTTTTTCATACTATCAAATTGATAGATCAATTTTGCCTATAAGTTGAAATTTTACAGAATAGAAAACTTTAAAGGTGTTGTTTTACGAAATATAAGCTTTTCAATAAATTTAGGTTAATAGCAGGTTTCCATAAACTATCAATAATTTTATACTAAAATAACTCTAATTTAATTATGACGTGTTTAAAGAGTTTTCAGATGAATCAGTTGTATATAAATGATATACTAATACAATAGATGCTTAATTTGATGAAGCAACTAAGACTCACAATATTTTTTATAATTTAAAAAATTAAAACCCACTCTAACCACTCAACTAAACCACCAAAATTTTGAAAACCACCACAATCACACTCAAAAGAACTTGGAAATCACCTATCACCTACCTAAAAAAATTGAAAAAGAAAACCGCCATTATCACGAATCAAATCATTGTTAGAATTATGTCCATAAATTAGGGTATAATAATTATTTATGAGTAAACAATTATTTATTGACACTTCACTGATATGTCTTTCTTATTCACTGTCAATAAAAAAGTTAAGGAGATAATAACTAGATGGGTAAAATGATAATTTTATATCTCACTCTTGTTACTGATATTCATGAATGATAATATAATAAAATATTATGTGTATCGTGAAATATAAATGTTTGTTTGCACTAATAGAAAATGTAGCGCGCATGAATATAGATTTTATTCGGCATCGAACCTACAGTAGAGTCGTACGATGTCAGGATAAATAGGTCAAAAATTAATGGAGATAAATTAACCGAGTATTTAAATCTCATAGCTTTATTCATGTGGGTCCATTCGATCTCATGAGTATCTCATAAGGACATGAATGAGAAACAACGTCAGTTGGATAAAAACGTGTCTTTGACCAAGGTACACTTCCCGAGCCCCATATGAGATGGGTGTCATCACTAAATTAGTGATGAACAAAATTCATGTTCAAAATAATTATTTTGTTAGTTTCTAATTATTGGATAATTAGTAAATAAAATTAATTAATTAATTGATAGTGATCAATTTATCCTATCAATTTAGACTGATAAATTTGGACACAATTTTGACTCTAGGGGAGATATAAAAATTGCACATCAGTGCAGGGAGAATGAAAATTTCGGTTTTATCTTATAGGGGTCTATGGGTAAATCATGTAATTAATATATAAGAGATTGCATTAGGGTTGCATCTCTAACCCTAACCACAGTGTGTTGAATTAGAGCAGAAAAATGTTTCTCTCACATCCCCTCACTAGTTGCCGCCGAAAACTCTAAGAGGAAGAGATAATTTTGTTTTCTCTTTCACAGTTATTTTGAGAGTCCACATTCAATTCCTACTGACATCCTTGAGAGATATTACCATTTTACGGTAAATTAAAACTAGTCAAAATGATCGTTTTATCCTTCTAATTACTTCTTGATCCTTAAGTATCATTAATTCACTAGTGAATGACTAATTTATAATTTTATTATAAATTTGAGTTCAATAACCATTCAATTCTAGAATTAACACTTAAGGGAACCAATATATGATTTGTTAGGAAAGCTTGAATTTCAAATATTATAAGGTCATGTTCTCAACCACGCATACCACTGAATCACCAAATAAAAGTCACTAGCCTGTTTTACAAACAAGCCTCAACGAGTGAAACAAAAGATCCATTAGACTTGTGTAGGAATTCATGACTACTCATGATTCAGACTGGTCTACATATAATCAATTAAATCTTTATTATAAATTACACGTTGATAAAGATTTAATTCACATCAGTCCAGTCATATATAATCTCATTATATAAAGTACCTTCACGATATCTATCCACATCAATGATCCGGAACTAGATCAAATGCATTTATAATGCTTAGTGAACCGTACTAGCAACCACTCATTAAAGATTCCATATTTTAATATATTACTGACAATTTTATTCATTATCTATGATCTTAATTCTCTCGTACTAATTCAAGATTGTATTCTCATTAATGAATATGAAATTTTCAGATATTTATATAAATTATTCAACAATAATTTAAAAGAACAATTATAAGAAAAATGTAATATTCATTAAATTTCATATCAAAATGTTAATACACATGCTTTGAGGGCATAACCCCCAACACTATCTTCAGTGGGAGAAACTTAGGAATCACGTTCCTCTGAGTCATCGGGTTTCTTGAGAAGCTAAAGCTTGTAAAGTAAGTGGTGGGGCAAGACCATTCCTAGATGGACTGTTAGTTCATAACAACATTTAAAGCCAATGATTTAGTTAAACACTTAAACTGAAATACATTGAAATCTCTCATAGGAGCTAGTCAATAGGGCTAAGATGGCCTCAACCATTGGTGATTGGTTGAGCTAGATGTAGTGACATCTTGAGAAGTGTTAACCGAACGAGAAGAGTCTCGATATGATAGGAGGTAGCTTGGGCGTTGTCCTTAGATAAGACGAGCTATCGGTGTTGATCATAATATCATGAGAGAAATATATTTTTATCAGATTTTTAAATATTTAAGTATTTGCATCATGCATCATACTTTCCTAAATGATTAAGTATTTATTTACACCACATTATTTATTCTCTTCAGTAATCATGTCATTATCTCAACTCTCAACAATCTTGAATACAAACAAACTCATTGGTGAAAATTATGTGGATTAGAAACGTAATTTTGATAACGTGCTGGGTAGAAAAGCACAATTTCGTGCTCACCACTCATTGTCCCCTTGAACCTATTGCCGAATCGACTCAAGAGGAAAATGATGCACATGCTTCTTGGCTACGTTCTGATGAGATCGCCAGGTGTTACATCTTGGCATCAGTTAGCAATGTGTTGCAACAACAATATCATAACATAGAGACCACCACTGATATGATGTTGAACCTCACCGAAATGTTCGGGGATCAGGGTCATCAAGCAAAACATACTACTGTGTGAAACTTTATGAATTACCAGATGAAACCCATAACTCCTATCAAAGAACATATGATGTTGGTCACTAGTTGTCTGAATGAGATAGAGATCATGGGATCTAAGGTAGATGGTGAGACTCAACTTGATATGATCCTCGAGACACTGCTAGACACTTTTGAGAACTTCAAACTTAATTATTTGATGAATAAGTTGAAGTACTCTCTTCTGGAACTTATGAAGGAGTTGCAAGCTGCCGAGACCCTATTTCTGAAGGGTAAGAGGAAGAATCGAGAGGCAAACTTTACTGAAAGTAAGCCTTTCAACTTTGGCGCTAAAAAGAAACACAAGAGAGGTCCGAAGAAAGCTAAGAAAGCAAACTCAAAAGCTGCAGAAGTGGACAAGTCGAAAGACAAGTGTCATCATCGCGGAGTACCTGGATATTGGAAACACAACTACCCAAATTGTCTACGTAGTACAAATGTGAATTGGGAACAATGGACCTATAACCTTAAGCTTCAATAAACCAGATTATTAATTGAAAACTAAATAATATTATTTATTAATTCCATTATTACTCCACTATAAATATGAAATTACATTCTTAGATATTATAAAATGTATTTACAGAGTTTTCTCATGTAGTTCATTGATATAATCATTTCACGTAGTTCTGTCATCCAATTATTGGTTCTTAAATTAGAACTGATCAAAATTACCTTTTTACCCTTCTAATTACATATTGATCATTAAGTATCATTAATTCACTAGTGAATGGCTAATTTATAACCGTATAAGCTTATTTTAAGCTCAATAACTATTCAATTCTAAAATTCACACTTAAGACAATCAATATACGTTCCGTTATAATTCTAAATCTTGTAAGATCATGTTCCCAGTCATCCATATTACTAAATCTCCAAAACAAAACTCACTAGCTTGTTTTACAAACAAATTTAATCAAGTGAATCAAAAGACCTAGTAGACATGTGTAGGAGTCATTACTACTCAAGATTCAAACTGATCTACATATGATCATTAGATTGATGTGTGTTAAATCTTTATGATAAACTGTACGTTAATAAATATATTAATTCATATCGGTCTTGTCATATATAATCTTATTATATAAAGTATATTAAAGAAGATGTCTATCCACATCAATGATTCAGATCTAGATCTTATCTATTCACAATGCTTAGTGAACCGTACTAACAATCATTCATTAAAGATTCTATATTTTAATATGTTGCTGACATTTTTATTCATTATCTATGATCTTAATACTCTCGTACTAATACAAGATCATAATTTCATTAATGAATATAGAATTTTTAGATATTTACATAAATTATTCAACAATAATTTAAAAGAACAATTATAAAAAAATGTAATTCCATTAAATTTATATTAAGAACAACAATAATTTAAAAGATCACAGTCTATGATGTATTTATAAACACAAGTTTCATCAACATTTTGTTCGAATCCATATGATTTGATAATCTCATTGAAGGTAAGATTTTTAAGATCTAGATGCTTGCTTTAATCCATAAATAGATTTAAGCAACTTGTATACTTTCTAATCTTGCCTCATTTTTACAAACCATTTCTGGTTGCATCATATAGATGTTTTCTTCAAGAGAGTCATTCTGAAAAGCTGTCTTGACGTCCATTTGCCCTATTTCATAGTCCAAACTAGTGGCAATGGACAAAATGATGCGAATGGATTTTAGCATGGCAACAAGAGAGAATGTCTCTTCATAATCGACTATGTCCCTTTGTGTATAGCCCTTGGCTACTAGCCGTGCCTTGAAAATATCTACTCTCCCATATGCATCTCTTTTTTTCTTGAAGATCCATTGACATCTAATAGGCCTGACATCTTCAGGTGGATCTACAAGTTTTCAAATAGAATTGGAATACATCGATGACATTTCCTGGTTCATGGCATCTTGCCATTTATCATTTTCAGGATCATCCATAGCTTCTTCATAATATAATGGATCGTCCTTATCAGTGTCAGATACTAGGACATGCGCCTCTAGTTCATATCGAATAGGTTGTCTTACAACCCTCCCCTTTACAACGTTGTATCGGGGTTTCCTTAACAGAAATTGTGGTTTATGTGATTTGTCGTTTATCAGTTGATAATGAAAGTGGTATGTTCTCATCATGCCCTAATTCCTCGAGAACTACTTTGTTTCGAGGTTTGTAGTTTTTCATATAGTTGTGTTCAAGGAAGGTGGCATTTGCTGATACAAACACCTTTTGATCCTTGTGACTATAAAATTACCCACCTCTAGTCTCTAAAGCATAGCCAACAAATATGCATATTTTAGACCTTGAGTCTAATTTTTCACTCTTGGGTCTAAGAACGTGAGCTAGACACCCTCATATACTGAAATCACGCAATCTAGGTTTGTAGCCATTTTATAACTCTAAAAGTGTCTTTCTTAAAGACTTAGGATGCAGAACATTCAAAATGTACGTTGCCGTGTATAATGCATATCCCAAAAATATAAGTGGTAGTGATGAGTAGCTTAATATCGACCTAACCATATCTAATAAGGTTCAGTTTCTCCTTTCTGAAATACCATTTTGTTGTGATGTTCTAGGTGCTATGAGTTGAGATAAGATTCCATACTCCAGCAAGTAATCCTTAAATTTTAAATCCAAGTATTCATCACCTCGATCTAATCAAAGATTTTCAATGATTTACCTAATTGCTTTTCAGGTTCAGCTTTGAAATCTTTAAACTTTCCAAAAGTTCCAGACTTTTTGTGCATTAGGTAAGTATAACTATATCTTGAGTAATCGTCAATAAACGTGACAAAATACTCATACCCACCTCTAGCTTGTTCATTGCTCGGTCCATCGATATCACTATGCACTAGCTCAACTGGTTCCTTGGCTCTTTGGCCATTTCCAGTAAAAGATCTTTTGATTATTTTACCCTCTAGACATGATTCACAAACAATAAGAGTTTTAACTTTTAGTTCTCTCAAAGCATCATGCTTTGTTAACCTGTTTAATCTATCTAGATTAATATGTCCCAATCTAATATGCCAAAGATATGTGTTATCATCATCATGAGAAACTCTTTATCGTTTGTTACTTTTAGGTTTTTCTACTTTAAATAATTCAGAATTATTTAATGTGCGTTCATTCAGTTTAAGCATATACAATCCGTTTGATATTTTTCCATGACAAATATTGAATCCATTTTTAGAAATAATAAACTCATTATTAATTAAAGTAACTTCAAAAAATTGTTCATATAGTAACGAAAGAGAAATCAAATTTCTCAAAAATCTGGGAATATAATAAATATCATTCAAAACTAAATAATTATTGCCAAAACTAAGGGGAACTGTCTCCAATGCTTTCATTGACACGAGAGCACCACTGCCAACTCCCATAATGACATCGTCATCAACCAATTCCCTTGATGAAGCAAACAACTACAAAGAAGAACATACATGTTTGGTGACTCTTAAATCCAGTATCTAGGATGATAAATCATATTCCAATAAACAAGCTTCAAGTACACGTAAATCATATTTACCTTTTTTTTCAACTCGGAGAGATACTTGTTATAGTTTCTCTTCTAATGACCTTCAACCCCACATTTTCCCTTTGGCTTGTGTCGTTCTTGTTCTTCTTTGCTTTCGGCGATGTCTTGGCTTTCTTCCCTTTCTTGTTCTTACATTTTCACTTACCATTGATCTTCTTCTTCTTGTTATTTTTAATAACAGTGGAAGAAAGCTTTTGCACGGTAACATTTGCCTCGCCCTCTTTGGTCATACTCTTATTAAGTGACTCAAAAGTCTGCAGTTCATTCAATAATTGGGTCATGTTGAATTGTAACTTGTTCATAACATGGTAGAAAAAGCAAGTGCCAGCGATTCAAGTAAAATACTGACTTGAGTTCGTTCATCAATGATCGCCCTATGTACTACTGTCTCATGCATTATGTTGTTCATGTTCAAAACATGTTCACGCACAACAGTACCTTTCTTCATCTTGGTCATCATGTAGCTCCTAGTAGCCTCATGGTGACTTTGATCAGACTGCTGCCTAAACATCGCCTGTAGAGATTCCATAATCTCATAGACAGTTTTCAGGCTCTCATGCTTGGTTCTCATAACATCATATATGCTAACAAGCATGTAGCACTTCACTTTGTTGTTGGATTGAATCCAAGCATCAAACGTGTCCCTAACATTCTTAGGGGCATTGACAGCGGGTTCCTTAGGACTTTTCTCAGTAAGAACAAATTTGTGGTTCTTATAAATTAGCATCAAGTTTAAATTTGATTTTCATCTTATGAAATTATCACCATTTAGTTTCTCAAGTACAAGTAAAGCAGTAATAGGACTGCCCATGGTAGACATAATAATAACTGAAAAAACATACATAATTCAATATAATTGAAATAAATATCTAGAATTTGAAAAGTAAACGTGATTCATGAATGCAACATATTAAACACATAAATATATCATTTATTAATCCACGATAAAATAAACTAACAATTAATGTTCCGCCTAAAGGTCGGTCAGATTAATCTTAGACCGTCTATGACCTATTCTCATCCTTATTAATTAAAACTTAAAATATCTCATATTATCTCTTTTAACAATAAGGTATCACTTATTCGGTCAAGTCATAATTATTCACATGAAATCTTAATTGTGACTTTGTGAGTATAATCCATCATTTCAGATTCCATTATTTGATTTAAAATAGGCCGCCTTAGGGTCAGTCAAAACTAAACTACATCACTTAGTCATATCTTCTTAAGAAGTCCAACATTGATATTAATACAGTTCGAAACCTTCCATAGAGGAATGAAAACAAAGCCATCTTGAGGCCCTCACTGTACCTCACGGTGTTTTACTAATAATGGAGAGTAAATGTTATATTGACATGTTAACCTTCTCTCACTCACTATTTTAGGATAATGTATAACTATTTTAACTAATCAATTAATTCTAATTTAATTATTAGTTAAAATAATAACCGTATGAATGTTAAATTAACAGTTAATACAATATCATTGATCTAAGTTCAATTCACCTTCTAAAGAGCATAAGTCATAATTAGATGAACTTAGACTAATTAATTAATTACATTCATCAAAATTTAATAAAACTCTTTTACTAAAATTGGTTATCCTAAAATTTACTATAGGCTTTAGAGTGGTGTGATTACCAATATTTAACTAATTAAAACATAGCAGTTTACATGCAACTAATTTTTCAAAACAATTCATATAAACATATTAGGACAATCCTAATAAATCATGTTTCTACATATGAGATCCATGATTAAATAAAATTGTGTAGGGTCTCATGTATGATATGTTATCGACTAATGCAAGGTCATATTATCAATCATATCAATAAACATTTATTTAACAATTAAAAAAAATAATGGATCAAGTAACTATTGAAGTATTTTTAAATTACAACCATTGAAATAAAGAAATAAAATTACAAAGAGCACTTCAAGATTACATATTTCCAAAATATCTCGTTCTCCACCCGATGTCCATTTTCATAATCTTCAAGCTTCAAACAAAACCCTTCTAATTAAGAAAAAACATTTTTTCTCAATGAAAAAGTATCTCTATAGTTATCTTTTAAAATTAAAATTTGACTTAGTCAATAAATAATTTATTGACTTGGTCAAACTTAGGCCAAACTCAATCAGTTTATTAATATTTTATTTTTAAATTAAAAATTAATTTTAAAATTACATTAAGTTCAAAATATAAAAGATAATAGATAGAGTTAGGGTTATTATAAAACTCTGCAGTGATAGAGTAAGTTTGTATCACGATTTCTACGAAACTCCCTTATATGTGACAATAGTTGCCACCGACTTTAGGACTTTCCCACAGCCGCCAGAATCAATTTTTCGGCGGCGTTACCAGCGCTGGAATACTGGCGGCGCCAGAGCCGGAATTCCCTACGAATTCCTATTTTTTGCTATTTCTTCCTCGTTCTCTCGTACAATCTTCGTCTTCTCGCGATCGGAATAATTACAATATAATATCAAAATAAAATTATAAAAATTCTTACGCCTCAAATAAGCTTACACGAGATCTAAGAAAAAATTAAAGAGCAAAACATAACCCAATGATCACATACAATTAACAATCTATTATTTAACCATACATTCAAAAAACAAACCATCCATTCATTCACACATATCAAAATATATTATGAACAATGCAATACCACCCACACAATATTTACTATACAAATATATAATGATCGTTCTGATACCAATTGTTGAAAAATGCGGCGAGCGCGCGACGGATGCGTGGTGGCTTTTAAAATTTATTAAAAATAAATATTTTTTTATAAAAAAAATAAGCGCGATGCGACGGTTTCTAAAATAAAAACTTTTATTGAAAACTTTTTTCAATCATGATCCATTATATATTTATACATTAAATCTAAGACATACTAGATATGAATCATATACCTCTTGTAGCCTATATCAAGCGTCCTCGCAAACCAACGATCATGCGTTCCCACAAGCAACGGACTTCAAGATCCACATCAATATATTACAAGTCAATCCTCAAACGCACTACGACGTGTGTGGACATGTATAATAATCAAAGACACTTTTTCTGTGTCTAAATATACTCAACACATGAGATCTAGAGATTTACTGAGAATGATTAAATATTGTGAGACAATCCTCTAAGAGAATACGATGATTATTCTTCTAGAGATTTTTTATTAATATGATAAATGGCATATAGAGTAATATCTATATAATGACGTATTAGATCTTTCAGAGACAATCCTCTTTCAACACTGAGTCCAATAAAATATTATCTATATATATATTTCTAGATAATAGCATATTAGATTTTTAGGGATAAACTAAAAATAATATTTAATTTCAAAATTACCATTGCAGTGAGACCCACTGCAATTTTTGCCCTCTGCAGTTGCCATGAGCTGTCATAGTGTCGTGTGGCACTTAGTAGGTTATGTTAATCTCTGAGTTTTTATCAGTGATTAACACGTGATAATTACTGTGAATTAAATATTTATTTTAATTAGATAAATATTTAGATATTAGATAATTAAAAAATAACATATTTGATAATATCTATCAACTAACTTATATGTTATTTTACAAATAACAGATTTTGTTGATTCAAATTATTATCTAATAATAATAATTTATAATTATATAATTTTATAAATTAGATATTCGTCTCACTTATCGATAATTAGAAAATTAATCGATATATATATAATTTCCAAAATTTATATATAAATAATTCAATTAATTCTTAAATAATTAATCACACATAATTATCTCATAATTACGTGCTTACCCCAAAATAAAAATTCATTTTTCAAGTCAGTCCTATTCTCATGTCCTGAAATATTCACACCCTAGACTGCTTAGTACAGAGACGACTTGGAGACCATTGACCTATAATTTTAAGCTCCAATAAACCATATTATTATTTAATTTTTTAATTAAATAATTTTATTTATTAATTCCATTATTACTCCACTATAAATATGGATTTGCATTATTAGAGATTATATAATGTATTTACATAGCATTTTCATGTAGTCCGTTGATATAGTAATTTCATGTAATTTTATGCAGCAATTATTGGTTCGTAAATTTTAGCTGGTCAAAATTACCGTTTACCCTTCTAATTAACTCTTGATCCTTAAGTACCATTAATTTACTAGTGAATGACTAATTTATAATCGTATTATAAATTTGAGTTCAATAACCATTCAGTTCCATAATTAACATTTAAGAGAATCAATATACGATCTGTTAGGAAAGCTTGGATTCCAAATATTGTAAGATCATGTTACATAGTCATCCATATCACTGAATCTCCAAAATAAAAGTCACTAATTTCTTTGACAAACAAATTTTAACGAGTGAATCACAAGATCTAGTAGACATGTATAGGAGTTCATGACTACTTAAGATTCAGACTGGTCTACATATGATCATCTGATTGATGTGTATTAAATCTTTATGATAAACGGTACGTTAATAAATATATTAATTCACATCGGTCCAGTCGTATATAATCTTATTATATAAAATATTTTCACTAAAATGTCTATTCATATCAATGATCCGGATCTAGATCGCATACATTCATAATGCTTAATGAACTGTACTAGCAACCATTCATTCAAGATTTCATACTTTAATATGTTACTGACATTTTTATTCAGTATCAATGATCTTAATACTCTTGTACTAATTCATGATCAAAGCTCATTAATGAATATGAAATTTTCAGATATTTATATAAATTATTGAACAATAATTTAAAAGAACAATTATAAGAAAAAGTTAATTTTATATTAAAATGTAAATACAAATGCTTTGAAGGCAGAACCCCCAACAGAACCCCCAACAGAACCCTGTGTGTATAAGCTGATACAAGAAAGAGAATGTGGTTTATCTGTCTTGTACGTGAACGATATTCTACTAATTGAGAATGATGTAGAAAACTTGTTTGATGTCAAGATTTGGCTTGCAAAGAAATTTTATATGAATGATATTGGAGAAGCTGCATTTGCTTTACTTATTCAGATCTTTCGGGACCAGAAGAAAATATAGTTGGCACTGCCTCAAGTATCTTATATTGATAGGGTGATGGATCGCTTCAACATGCAAGAATCCAAGAAGGGATATCTTCCCTTTAGACATGGAGTCACCTTCCCCAATGAGCAGTCTCCCAAGACTCCTCAAGAAGAGAAAGACATGATAAAGATTTCCTATGCCTCAGTCGTAAAAAGTCTCAAGTATCTTAGGAGAATGAGAAATTACATGCTTATGTATTCATGTACTAACTTGAATATGACAAGTTATATCGACTCTAATTTTCAAGCGGACAAGGATTCCATGAGGTCCACATCAGGATCGATGTTCATCCTGAATGGTGGAGCAGTGGTATGGATAAATATCAAGAAATCTTGCATTGCTGATTCTACTATGGAAGATGGTATGTGGTGGCTTGTGAAGCTACAAAGGAGGCTGTCTAGCTTAAAAAGTTTCTAAAGACTCTAGAAGCCATTCTAGATGCTGACAAACCCATGGGACTGTAGCAAACTCAAAGGAACCAAAAAGCCATAAAAGATCCAAACACATAGAGCGGAAGTATCACATCATCAGAGAGATAGTTCAGTGAGGATATGTTCAAGTAACACATCATGATCGATGATCATCCTGGATGGTGGAGCAGTGGTAAAGAGAAGTATTAAGTAATCTTACATTGGTGATTCTACCAAGGAAGCTAAGTATGTGGCGGCTTGTGAAGCTCCAAAGGAGGCGCCTGGTTTAAAAAGTTCCTAAAGACCCTGAAAGTAGTTCCAGATGTTGTTAAACCCATGACACTTTATTGTGACAATAGTTGGACTATAGCAAACTCAAAGAAACCAAGAAATCATAAAAGATCCAAACACATAGAGCGGAAGTACCACCTCATCAGAGAGATAATTCAGTGAGGATATGTTCAAGTAACACATCATGATCGGTGATAATCCTGAATGGTGGAGCAGTGGTAAAGAGAATTATTAAGTAATCTTGCATTGTTTATTCTACCATGAAAGCTAAGTATGTGACGGTTTGTGAAGCAACAAAGGAGGTTGTCTGGCTTAAAAAGTTCCTAAAGACCTTGAAAGTAGTTCCAGATGCTGACAAACTCATGACATTTATTGTGACAACAATGAGGCTGTAGCAAACACGAAGGAACTGAGAAGCCACAAGATCCAAAACGCATAGAGCGAAAGTACCACCTCATCAGAGAGATAGTACAACGAGGATATGTTCAAGTAACACACATATCGACGTTCAACAACCTAAAATATTCATTCACGAAGATTTTAAGTAGTAAAGTCTTTGTTGATCATCTGGAGGGCATGGAGATACGACATCATACTTTTGTCCAAGTGGGATATTGTTTGAATTATGTCGATAGATTAAAGTGTAATAACTATTTATGAGTAAAAATTTATTTATTGACATTTATGTATTACTGAATTTTATGAATAAATAAAAGTTTTCTTTAATTAAAGTGTGTTTATATATCACTCAAGTCCTGGAACTACTCTCAATGAAAGAATAGTAAAAATTGAGGGGTCTTCCATACAAACTCTTCTGAGATAGTTCAGAATATTATTTGTGGTCTTAGGATCGACTAGATAATCGAGTCTAATTATGACTGTTAGGTTGAAGCGAAGGATGCTGGTCTCGAGGCATAGGACTGGAGACTCTAACGGTTGACCTAGAAATGTTGTGGAACATGTTGAATAGACCAGTAACTAATTACTTTATAGCAAAACCATTTATCTAGCTATAAATCTAATTGTTACACCACACCTTAAGGTTATTTTCATAGTTACATTAATCCTGAGGTGAATATAAAACTTGACTTAGTTACTTGCGATCTTTGATAAACCAAATGAGTGAGTTTGAATTATCGGACAATATCTCGACTATTGAGATTGTAATTCAATTATGTTAGAGTTGCATGATTCACATATATGAAATTCGTGGTAGGATTGTAAAAGCAGCAATATCACCTTATGCTTTATTGATAGGTGCGTGAATAAATAAAATTGGGCCTGGTACTCAATAACACGAGTCATTGAATAAGACACAGTGATATGTATGAGGCACTTCACTAATATGTCTTTTTTATTCACAGTCAATAAAAGAGTTAAGGAAATAATAACTAGATGGGTAAAATGATAATTTTACATCACACTCTTGTTAATGATATTCATGAAGGATAATATCATTAAATATTTTGTGGGCCGTGAAATATAAATGTTTGTTTGCACCAACAAAAAATGTAGCGCGCATGAGTCGAGAGTTTATTCAGTATCAGACCTATAGTGGAGTCGTACGATGTTGAGAATTTATGAAAATAAATTAGCCGAGTATTTGAATCTCATAGCTTTATTCATGTGGGTTCATTCGATTTCATGAGTACCTCATAAGGACATAAATGAGAAACAATGTCAATTGGACAAAAAATGTGTTTTGGACCAAGATACACTCCTCGAGCCCCATAGGAGATGGGTGTCATTGCTAAATTAGTGAAGAGAAAAATTAATGTTCAAATTAATTATTTTATTATTTTCTAATTATTTGATAATTATTAAAGAAAAGAAATTAATTAATTAATTGATAGGGATCAATTTAATTCATCAATTTGGAATGATGAATTTGGACACAATTTTGGCTCAATGAGAGATGTAAAAATTACACATCATAATGTAAGGAGAATGAAAATTTTGGTTTTATCATATAGAGGTATATGGGTAAATTATCTAATTAATATATAAGGAATTGCATTTCTAACCTTAACCACAGCGTGTTGAATCAGAGCAGAAAAAAATTTCTCTCACCCTCCCTCACTAGTTGTCGCCGAAAACTCTAAGGGGAAGAGAAAATTTTGTTTTCTCTTTCACAGTTATTTTGAGAGCCCACACTCGATTCTTAGTGATATCCTTGAGAAATATACTTCTGATTCTAACAGGTGATTGTCGGTGCGAAGATCAATTGCTAATTCTACGAAGAACAAAGAATGCGTGATAGAAATTGGATCCCACCAAATAAAAAATTCTCCATTAACTGAAAATGTATAAATTGTTTCAATCTCTTCTCGATACGTTTATATGACTATGCATGTTCATTGATTAATTTTTTTGTTTAATTGGATTAAATGTTTGTATAATTGTTTTTTTTAAATTCCCCCCATGAACTTGTTACGGTTAATTAATTTTTCTTCAAAATCTAAAACCCGTTCTAACAATCATCTCAAATAAAAAATCTATCAATCAACCATCTACATACTTAAAAACTAAAAAGTTGTTCGAGAAGAACCCTAAAATCACCGAACAAGCACAATCCTAAAATCATATTCTAGTGAGAAGATGAAAAATTGAAGCCAATTAGTTAGTAGATGATTAAACATTAAACTGTCAATCACATAGCTTGTAACAAGTAATCAGTGGATGATCTATTCAACTATATGTTAGGGACTATATTAAGGACTTAAATTAGTTGTTCCTGAATCGAATTGGAACAAGAATAAAAAAAAATTCATATTAGTATACTATCTATATACAACTGATGTATCCGGAAATTCCTTCAAATTTCAAAACTAATATCTGCATCAACATACATGAAACACGGAAGAAGTAATATGAATAGAACGATGATAACTCACTGGTGGTAAAAAAGACATTCCATTCTTGAATCACTAATGAATAAATGTACAATAATGGAGTTTCGAAGAATTTTCTATGGAGATAACATGAAGCTATTCTACCATGAATGTCGTAGAGAACTAAATGAGGCAAGCAAATATTCCCTGGAATTTTGCTGAATAGTAGGGATTGATTTGATGATATTATTAATTAGATATAATCTTGCCTAAACTGGTATTAGCTATTACTAAGGAAAGAATAATAGTCATTAAGTAAATGGTGTTTTAATTAATAAAAAATCAATGAAAATCAAATTTAAAATCTGTAATTTTAATGGCAAAATCGTTTCATCAAAATTTCATCAAACAATGATTGATGGCAAGCAATACTACTTGTCTATTTACTTAAAGTTTGAAAAAAAAAATCATTATTTTTCTATTTGGTGTAATTACTTTAAGTTTTATAATGGAGTCATCTATGCCAAAAACCCAAATTAGAATTCCAAAGTAGACTGGGCCTTCAACTTGTTTCGAAGTCCATGACCCAAGTACCACTCAAGATAAGTCATTGGGCATTTGTTGAAGCTAAAATAGGGCTTTATACGCGATTAACAATATTTTAAAAATTTAATACGAAATTAGACAATTAGTTTTATAATCATAAAAATAGCCAATATTATATATATGATGAGAGTGAGACGGAAAGAGTGAGACGAAGAGAAAGAGATAAAAATGGTAACTAGTAATTAGTAGAGAGAGATACAGATAGAGAGATAGAAACGAATAGAGAGAGATATGAGGATGGAGATATTTTAGGACAATAAGAGAGAGAATAAGATATATATATATATATATATATATATATATATGCGATATAAAAAATGGATAATTAAATATTGTGATAGAAAAAATTATTAAATTTAAATCAATTTGCTAGATTTATTTTTATTTTTAGAAAAGTTCTATATTTGACGTCTTTCAAAATTTGTGAGAAATTTATATTTAAAATGAAAAATTTGTCTCAATTTCATCATTGCTAGCTAAAATGTCTCAGTTTATAGAGTTTGGCGGAATACCTAAGATGCTAATGCAGCCTACTCAATATATTGTCCATAATTCAGGTTGAATGTGCAATGTGTCAAGATTCAACCAACAAAACTAAAGAAAACTTTACAATGCCTGGAATAATTTCCCGGCATTGATGTTGGGTATTTGTGGCCTTTAGATTGATTTTCAAGTAATTTGAGCCACCAAAACCCAGCAGGTAACATGTTTTTTAGGGGTTCACTAAATACGTACTGAGTTTCACCAAATTCATAGTAAGATTCACCAAATGGGTACAAAATAATACTTCTTGGAAGGGTGCACAGAATACGTACTAGGGTTCACCAAATACATAGTGGCTTCGCCAATTACGTAGTGAGGTTCACCAAATACGTACAAAATAATAATTTTTGGAGAGGTTCACCAAATACGTAGTGGGGTTCACCGATTACATAGTGGGGTTCGCCAAATACGTACAAAATAATAATTCTTGGAGGGGTTCACCAAATATATACAAAAGAATAATTCTTGGAGGGGTTCGCCAATTACGTATTAGGGTTCATCAGTCACGTAGTGTGGTTCCCCAATTACATAGTGAGGTTCATCAAATACATACAAAAGAATAGTTCTTAGAGGGGTTCACCAAATACATATTGCGGTTCACCAATTACGTAGTGGGGTTCACCAAATAAGTACAAAAGAATAATTCTTGGAGAGGTTCACCAATTACATAGTGGGGTTCACAAATTACGTAGTGGTGTTCACCAATTACGTAGTGGGGTTCACCAAATATGTACAAAATAATAATTCTTGGAGGGGTTCACCAAATACGTACTGAGGTTCACCAATTACGTACAAAAAAATAATTTTTAAACGTGCTCACCAAATAAGTATTGAGATTCACCAATCTGTACTGACGGTTTCTCTAACTAATACTGACAGTTTTTCTTCCAATACCGATAATTTTTTGCGTAATACTGGCGGTTTTGGGCCCAATACCGGCGGTTCCTAGCGATGTTTTTTCAAATTTTTTGGTGATTTTGTTGTTTTTTGGCGGTTTTGCACCAATACAATTGTTTTAGGACCTTTTTATGACGGTCTTTCAACAAATTCAAATTTTTAAAATTGATCAGGGTATACTAGATGAATCGCAAATAAAGTTATTAAAATCCTCAATTTTTTATGTGAACATTTAAATATCTTCACTTATATTTTAAATTAGAATTGAATTTAGTAATGAATTGTTAAAACATTTTGGTGAACCCCTCGAAAAATAATTAATTTTGTACATGAAACATTTTGGTGAACTCCTCGAAGAATGATTAATTTTGTACGTGAAATATTTTGTTGAACCCCTCGAAGAATGATTAATTTTGTACATGGAACATTTTTGCGAACTCCTCGAAGAATGTTTAATTTTGTACGTGAAATATTTTGGTGAACCCCTCGAAGAATGATTAATTTTGTACGTGAAATATTTTGTTGAACCCCTCGAAAAATGATTAATTTTGTACGTAAAATATTTTGTTGAACCCCTCGTAGAATGATTAATTTTGTACGTGAAATATTTTGTTGAAACGTTCGAAGGATGATTAATTTTGCACGTATTGAGGTTCACCAATTACGTAGTGGGATTCACCAAATACGTACAAAATAATAATTGTTGAAGGGGTTCACAAAATACGTACAACCAAATCGTCATACCTAATAGGCGAATCACCTATTTTTAGCCCCTAAATGCCATCCTGAATGTGCTAATCGCATCTTCGAAGCCACACGTTAGTTTTATGCCTCCAATCGCCTGTTTCATCACCAAACATCGTGTTTAAATAGGCGACCTCCAATCGCCATTAATATGGCTCTAATCGCCATTTATATGGCTCTAATCGCCATTCTTCACAATTAACCATAAAATTGATATTTTTATAATTATTTACCGTACACCAGGAAAATCATTGCTAAAAATAGAAAACACTCATTCTCTCAATGCAAAAAATCATGATAGTCGCTTATAATGAAAAATTAGATTAGATTAATTAAAGATTCTCGATACAATTGAATACTTATTCATAAACACGTTAAAAGTTATCATTGATAATGCTGTTGTGCTTTTGAAACAAGTATCAAGTGAGACGGGTTTTCACCATATATAATTGTAGGTTGTGATGTTATGATGGTCGGTAAATCCTATTTATTGCTTTGACGAACGCGTATAACCCTCAAAGTCATATTCTATCTATAAATCGAACATATCCGCTAAAATTTTGAAATTGAATATTGAAATTTTGAAATTGAATATTGAAATTTTGAAATGTTAACCTTTTATTTTATAAATTATAACCCCAAGTTTGGAAAAAAATCCATTTACGTCTTAATTTATAAGAATATAAAAAACCCTAAGATGGGTAAACCCGGTTGCACATGTAGATCTCTGAATAAAGTTCGATTTGATATTTTACGACCCACGTTGTTTCACCCGAGTCAAAAGTTACGTCCTCCAAAAGTTGACATGCGCGTGCCACGATCTAATAGGGAGTATTGAGACCAAACGTCTGTGTGCTGGTGTTTGGGTCCCAAACGCAGTCAAGGTAGGCGAATTGCCAGCCATGACTGGCGTTTGGGGCCTAAACCCAGTCTTGAATGGCGACTCGCCATGTAGTGATGGCGTTTAGGTCTCCATTATGACGTTTGACCCTATTTGTTTTGATACACTTATTTATTCTCGTGCACTTAGCCATATTTTCACACTTAGGCACACAATTATGCCTTTCATGTACTTGTAAATTCTAGATCTCTCCCCCTCTCATAAAATTATGCTTTGCATTTATCTTTTTCACACAGTTAGTCATTTTTACACACTTAACTATATTTACACACGTGATCATTTTCACACACTTAAATGTCTATACCGGATGTTCTAGTGGTACATTTTAGTGAACACCAAGAATATTTTTTTTTACATTTTGGTAAACCCCCTTCTATACTGGAGGTTGTTTACACAAGTAAACACATTAAATTATATTAATCACATACACTTAATCATTTTTAATCACATACTTTAACTCTTTTGATCACACACACTTAACCATTATGCATATTATAATTTTCATATATGTAAATTTTCGTGACTTGATCATATCACAAATTAGTTATTTTTAAATAGTTAGTCATATTTTCATTCTCTACTTTTCCATTTTCACGTACTTGTTTTGATGGAACTTAACTATTTTCACGTACTTAATCATTTTCATAAAATAGCCTTTTCACAAAAGTGTTTTGATGCACTTTGCTGTTTTTATGCACTTAGTCATTTCACACCCTTAGTCATTTTTACACTTGGCCGTTTTCACACCCTTCGTAATTTTTCCACTTTTTCATTTTCATGTACTTGATATTTTTTTACACTTAATCATTTGCACGCTCGATTGTGAATTAATGATTGTCACGTACTAATCTCATTGTAAATCGTTATGAAATAATAACTCGTTACCAAATAAAATAGATATAATTGAGAATTTCCTTTAAAAAGTATCTTTTTCTTAAACTCTATAAAAACACTTCTATCTTACATTCTGGATAATTATAATCCCATAAAATTAAGATAATTTTTTTATACAAATCCATTCTAAACGCTAAAAACACACTTCAAAATTACTTGTGCACACAACTACTCAAATATTTTCATAGAGCATGAACAACCTTGCTACAGATATAACCTAATTTCAGATGCATCATTTTTACCCTCAAGATCAAGTTACAATGCATTCTCATCTCTGATGTACTCTTTGTAGATGCCCTTCCATCTTTTTAATCTAACCTAAATCGAAAAAGCAATCATGCTATAAATCAACAAGAAAGAGTTGTAATGCATTCTCATCTCTGATGTACACTTAACCATTTTCACACACTTAGTCATTTTCAAACACTTGGTCATTTTCACATTTAACTATTTTCACACACTTGGTTTATTTTTTGCACATTTAACCATTTTCATACCCTTAACCATTTTAACATACTTGGCCATTTTCACGTGCTTAGTTATTTTCACAACTTAGCCCTTTTGAAACTTAATCATTTAACACACTTGGTCATTTCTTTGCCACTTAGCCATATTTTAACGCACTTAAGAATTTTCTCTACTTTACCATTTTTATATACATTTTTTATGGAATTAAACTATTTTCATGTATTTAATCATTTTCACAAGGTAACCCTTTTCACAGAAGTATTTTGATACACTTAACTATTTTTATACACTTAATCATTTTCATACGCTTGGTCATTTTCACACATTTAACCATTTTCACACACTTGTCAATTTCTATACGCACACTTGCCAATTTCACACAATTTTCATACAGTTAGTCATTTTGACACGCTTAATCATTTTCATGCTTAGTCATTTTCACACGCTTAACCATTTTCATACGCTTAGTCGTTTCCAATACAAACCTCATATGTAAATATTTATGAAATAAAAAACTTGTCAGCATCTCATTCATTAGTAGCAGTATATATTAAATTAAAAGTATTTTTGTTGTTATAAACCCTTCTAAACACTCTAAAAATACACTTCATGTATACATGAAATTCCTTTCACAATGTTTATAGATTGTTTTGTTGAGAAGTGGTAATGGAGATGATTTTTAAATGACTACTTCAACTGCATCGTTTTTACCCTCGAGATCAATTTGTAGTGGTTTCTCATCTTTGATATGTACTATTCGTAGAGGTCCTTCCATTTCTACAAGCTCTCTTTTATCAGCTCGTTGTCTAAACCAAGATCCAATCAAGAGGATATTTAAATATTATTTCCAGTCTTAAGGGGTCCAGGCTATTTAGCATAAATTATAGCATATAAAAAAGAAAAACTACATAATTCTCCTTCATCCAGCTGCATATATTCATGCCTCCCCTAATCAAATACTGAGAATTTTAAAAATTACCTGTTGATTAGAACAAATATCACCACAAGGATAGGTACCTCGAACACATTTAATCACCCACAATATAAGTAAACACTACATGAGGGGAAAATTATAGTTGCAAGGGTGATAAATCCAAGATTCATTAAAAGAATTGTAACTGAATAAAGGGGACCGTATTAAATGGCAAGATTATGTGTATAAAGTTTATTCTCAAGCTTGAAATAAGATAAGGGTGGCCTCATTAGTTAAATGGTAATGAGTACCTCAACGGAAACATAATATGAAACATAAGTATCAGATAGGAAACTATATCTTCCAGCAACACTATAAGCCAGTCTTCATTATCTCCGTTTTAAAATGTAATGGACTTGAAATAATTTCTTTCAACTTACAGAGGTAGCTAACATCACAGACATCCAGGCTCAAACCAATTGAAATACATTCAACATGCTAAATCATTCACTTTTTTATTCCATGCAACTTGAAATAAAAGGCAGGCAACCACTACTTTTCTAAGCGATATAAAATTATCAAACTTGGCCAATCAATCTAAACTCATGCAAACCAATCATGAAAACACATAACATCATATAAATCAGTACATACCTCATCAATAGTTTGAGTTTTATGGTTTCAGTGTAAATAGTGATTACTTTTAATTCTCGCAAGTACTGGTCCCTGAGAAATTGTAATGCATAGCACATAAAAATGAGACCACCAATAACATCAACGACCAAAAACAAAAAGATTTACATAGAAATGAGACCAGTCATTCATCTATAGTTCTACACAACTTTACCTTGTAATGACCATGACTGTATAAAAGTTTGACTGTGTTTTTGGAACCTTTCGAGACATATCTCATCCAACCTCCTTTTCCTAGTAATATATAATTAAAAATAGATTTACAGAGATTTACATAAACAAAAATTATAGCAAAACATACAAGAACTAAGCAAAACATAAAAAACAAAGCAGAGCCCAAAATTCAAAGCAAAACATGAAAAAACAAAGCAAACAAAACACAAATAAAAAATCAAAAGTGTACCCATCCTAGATTCAGATGCTCCTCAGAACGAATGAAAAACCTGAAAACCTGCAAATTAAAACCACATCGTAAAGATTACACAATCACACAAGGCAATCTAAACTTCGGCAGAGGAATTTTAAAAAATCCCTTGTAGGCAATCACAAATTTCCGCATCTTTTGGAATTACATCAAGCATGGAATCAATAAGCTCAACACCTTGGGTGTAAGGACCAGATCTAAGACTAAGCCACAAATTGCTTCACCTAGACTACCACCACCACCTAACGAAAAAACCCAAGCCTACTGGAGGCGATGAAGGCACAACAGAAGGGCGAAACGCTGTTGGAAAAAAGGGACGAACAATCATAGTAGAGAGAGTGTGAGAAGGGAGAGAGGGAGAGAGAGAGACCATCGATGATGAAGCTTCTCAGATTTCTCCTAGACGAGGAAGAAATTGGTCGTTCATGTTGGAGGATAGATTGATCTTCACGTGCCCTAGGTTGGTTGAAGCGAAGGGGAAGGGAAAAATGATCGCCTCAGGTGTGTAGCAGAGAAAATGACATGTCCTTTTTGGGTTGAAAATCACGTGCCCTAGACAACGAAGAGAGAGCACCACGATGAAAATACAGAGCCTTAGTTTGGTGAAGAAAAAGAAATCGTGCTTTCGTTGTTCGCGTTGGAGGAGAAATTGTTCTTTCGATATTGGGTGCCCTAAGTTTTTTACGTTGAAGAAGGGAAAAGTGGAGAGATGAAGGAGATGGAAACCCATTCTACCGGTTTCAAAAGAAACTAAAATTAAAAACCATCTACTGGCTGTGATTAATCTAGTCATATCCTACAGTTAGAATTAATCCCAGTATTGATAGGGGACCCAAAACTAAATTCTAAAATTGATAAAATAATACTAATAGCAGAAAGCGATGAATGTAATTTTCCGGAGGTTCATGAAACACTAGTGAGAATATGGGAAGATAATTCTACCAACGGTGCATAATGATCATCTTCATCTAAATTTGATTTCTTTCATCTCAATTTTGACTTAAAAATTTTGAAATCTTTTTTGGCTCAACATCGTATCTCACAAAATCCTTAGTCAACTAGAACTGACTGAAAACTACCATCATATCATGAATCATATACATATTATAAGCTTATATGGATCGTTGTGGTTGATAAGTATCATTTCACCTCCGGTTGAATCATTTTTTGATTGATTGGATCAAACCTGCGCTGATATCGACCATAGCCAATCTTTTATATATATCAAAAATTGGTTATGTATATTTAAAATTACGTCTTATATAAGTTATATAAGTTGAGTATGTATATTTAAAATTACGTCAACTTGATGCCAAGTCTCAAATTTCTAATTTGAGTTCTTTAAACTTTATAACAGATAATTAAATGGTTAACTATAAAAATTAAAATAAATCAAGTTAGAGAAAATGAAAAGACTCCTTTTCAAATGTGAAAGAAAGTAAATCAATTAGTTTGACAAAGAAGGAAGTAAAAGTTATATATTGACGGTAAGGTAATATGGTATTGTAATTACTTAAAATAATTTTGTTTTTATATATGTTAATACATTCTCATATTATGACGTACATATACTACGAAATGCCAATTATTTTTTTTTATTATGGTATTATAAAAATCTAACGTATAACACCTAATATTTTATAACATTATAATTAGTTGTAAATACGTCAAACTGTATCACTTCAACTATGAATGACAGTCTATCATACTTGACTCTAGATCATTTCTAAATCTAATATTGATATTAATATAAATTAATTTAATTATGATATTGACTATAAATTATAGACAACTACTCAAATAATAATTGTGGGTGATATTATGGAGCCAAATGTCGAAATGAGACTTTAAGACTTCTAATCAAAAATCGTCTGATCACCAAAGTCTTTTGTAGTTCAATAAAAAGAAACCGTTCAATTTCTAAATCCAATCTTTTGGATTTTCCTTCACCAAAGTGAAATGGGTACAAGCCTAGCCTCAAGGTAAGTACAAGCCTCAAGCCTCAAGCCTCAAGGTAAGTACAAGCCTAGCCTCAAGCCTCAAGCCTCGATGTGAAATAGGTATAAGCCTCAAGATAAGTACAAGCCTCAAGCCTCAAGGTAAGTACAAGCCTCAAGCCTCAAGCCTCAAGGTAAGTACAAGCCTAGCCTCAAGCCTCAAGCCTCGATGTGAAATAGGTATAAGCCTCAAGATAAGCTGAAGGTAAAGAAATATCACCAACTGACTAAATTCATATTATTAATGACTAATAAGTATCATAGTAATTTGTTTACTCCACAATGTTAAAATTTCTTACATGTCTTTGTTTCTTCACTATAAAATGAATCAATTTTGGTTTCCTATTTTCTGTTTTGTAGTATATATGTTTTTGTTAACTGTGATATATTGATGTGAGTTTTTTTAGGCTGAAATATCTAATTTGTTTAGGATTTGTTATTTATTCGTTTAATTATTTTCTCCTCGTATATTCAATTGTATCAATACGACTCCATTTTATGAGAATGCGCTTTTTGATTTATTAATATCTTGATCATGAAACGATTTTGCTCCAATGTAATTAATTTCACTATATCACAGAGCAAATTGTTTCTCATAATGAACAGCTATATTTTATTGATTTCCTCTTTATTTATTATATTCTTTTTTTTTTCAAATTAAGCTAATCAAACATATTGTACTATTTTTATTTCCCTTACTACATTGCCAATGTTAGTTCCTGCGCGGATGTTTTTTTCGAATAAGAGAATGTATGAGTCTAATATCTATATTGTTTGAAGTTGAGCTAAATAATATATATATTAGTTTTGTAAAATCCTGTACATTACACGAGCTGTTAACTAGTTTCTTCTAAAAATCATAATCGATAGATATTGACGTGTTCATGGTTGAGATGAAAAAAATTGGTAAATGTAGTTTAACAGCTTGGACCTAAGATTATCACTCAACATTTCTAGACCAAAATCATGTGTTCAACCGGTCAACTTATCTTATTCTCACGACTCTACTTGTTTTAGAAATGATACTATTTTGACACATTTCGATTTTAAATTCATTTTATCTTAATTTTTGAAAAATATTAAATATAACACTTTTCAATCAAAATTAATTAATATAAAAAAATTTACTAAATTTAATAATTTTTCTATTTAATTGGTTACAGTTTCCTTTTTATTATTTTATTTAAATATAACATCCTTCTAGTCTCTCTATATATTTATTTGTTTATTTATATTTATTAAATTAGTCTCTCTCTTTAAATATATATATATATATATATATATTATTTTAACGAAATTATTTGTTCTCTCTCTAGATTAGGTAATAATAGAATATCTTAAAGATAATATCTCTCAATTGAAAATACTCTACAAAACTGAAACTTCCCAATTCTACATCTGTTTATAAGCAGAAAGACACTTTTGATTTTGCTTCTGATTATATTGTCAAAACAGTTGAAAAAGCTATACTTTTAACTGAAGGTTATAATTCATTTAATTTGTTATCACGTACCTTGATTAATAAACATAAAGGAAAATATAAATTCTTACATGTTGGATTAATTCAAGTTGGTTTAAAACCCGCAACAAGACTAGAACTTAATATGTCTGCAGTAATTTGTGTTCGTGATAAACGACACAATAAATTTCATGATTCTTTATTAGGTATAATTGAATCAAGTCTCTGTAATAAATTTCATGATTCTTTATTTATATTTATTAAAGTAGTCTCTCTCTTTATATATATATTATTTTAACGGAATTATTTGTTCTCTCTCTAGATTAGGTAATAATAGAATATATTAAAGATAATATCTCTCTCTGTTTCTACAAATTAGTAGTATTTGAATATATTAGAAAGATACTATTTATCTCTCTCTATACATACATACATACATACATACATACATATATATATATATATATATATATGAGCTTTATATAGGAGTATATATAACATTACACATGCACACATTATAGAGACCCATAAAAAGTATGTGTTACGTATTGTATATAACATATCTACATTTATTACACCCGCGCACACGTTTATATACACTAATAAAAAGTACGTGCTATATAGATATAGCTTATATATTTTATATTCCTATCTGTGTCATATATTTATTTATTGATTATATATATGTGCAAGGTATTTTATATGTCATATATAACATAAAGAACACATACACACACATATTTGTATGTTATTTATTTATATGGTTTATGTACATATATATATATATATATATATTCTTTACAAATAGTCTGATACCACTGATATAGTAAGTCGACAATCAGATCCTATGCAAGATTCTCAAGATCCTTATGAGGATTAATAGCCCATGACAATCATGCTCGCTGACGACAATGCTGAGCAAAGAAACCATCATGATGGACAGGCGTGCAGGTACTATGCCACCCACTCACTTATTGGAGTTATTGTGCCACCCACTTTGAGGTACTATTCATTAAATGGAAATGAAGACCAATTTGAAGTCCGAATCTAGAGGCTTCGCTTTGCCTATAAAAGGGTATCCAACTCAAGCAGAATAGGCATCGAAAACTTTAGCCTTCTCCTCATATGGAGCTTATATCTCCTCTTCCCTTTCCTTTTTAGTAATAAAAAATATTAAGAAGAGTGTGTGCAATAGAGAGTGAGAAAGAGTTTAATAGTGGTATCAGAGCCATTTAATAGCAGTATCAAAGCTATTTAATAGAGGTATGTACATACATTATTATTTGTAATACAATAATACTGTGTTATTCATTATCGTTGAGTTATTGTGATAAGTTTATCGTTGAGTTCTTGTTTAACTCTTGTACCAGTAAATTCGTATTTACTAGAAAATGATATACATATTTGCTTATAAGTGCTATCGTGAAACCCCAGGTTGCGTAGCCTGTATATTCCTGTTGAAGCCAAAAAATAGGCGTATTAGGAATTTGGCGTAAGTCGTTGACAGTGATCGATAGACCTTATGAACAAGTTAAGTAGAGCCTTATAAGGTAGATATCAATTTACTGATAGAAGTAGTAGAAGTAATGCTAATAAAGAAATTATGATTTCTGAAAATATTGAAAATACTCTACAAAACTGAAAACTTCCCAGTTCTACATCTGTTTATAAGCAGAAAGACACTTTTGATTTTGCTTCTGATTATATTGTCAAAACAGTTGAAGAAGCTATACTTTTAACTGAAGGTTATAATTCATTTAATTTGTTATCACGTACCTTGATTAATAAACATAAAGAAAAATATAAATTTTTACATGTTGGATTAATTCAAGTTGGTTTAAAACCCGAAACAAGACTAGAACTTAATACATCTGCAGTAATTTGTGTTCGTGATAAACGACACAATAAATTTCATGATTCCTTATTAGGTATAATTGAATCAAGTCTCTGTGATGGACCTATATATTTTACGTGTTTTTCAAATTTCACATTGTCCCTCACAGATCCCACTCTAATGCATGCGTTATGTCTTGATATTAAATCTGATGATTTTAACATGATGCAAGGTGCAGAAAATATAATCCTTATTTATAGGATTCAATACAAAGTGATGAACACTGCTGTTCCTAGTATAAAGGAAATTCCTTTACAACATCGAGGTTCTACAACTTTGTTTATTACTAATTTGTTTAAAAGCAATTTGAAAGCACCCAAGACAATCACTTAGGATCAGGTTAATTTACCTGAGAAATGGGTCCTTGAGAAAGCCTCTGAACGTGTTAAACAGGAAAGCAAAGAGTTAGAAGAAATTATTGAACACCCTCATGGGGATGTTGAAATAAAATTCTCTAATCAGAGGATTGCTCATCTGAACTTAGGACGTAGTTCTGTGTCCTCTGTTCCCCTTTCTCAATTCGAAAAAGATACCTTATTAGGTATAAAATTCACATCTGATGGTGTAAATCAACCAGAATATAAGGTTGAATTACCACCTTCCATTTTTGGTACTTCCAGATCTCAGCATAATAGGCAATCACCAACTCCATCTGATATGGGGTATGATGATAGAAGTGTTTATGGTATTAATGCTCTCACACTTGAAGAAAACGACCTTGAATTTCCTATTCAAGGGTTAGCAAAAGAATTATTTTATTCTTCTGCTAATGACATTAAAAGAAAATGGTTTTATTCTAAAAAGAATAAAGAAGGACAGAAAAAATGGTTTTCAATGTATAAATATTTTATTAAAGGAACTGGTGAAATTAGTGATTTCTTTGATTTTATGAAACAATTTTACTAGAGTGAAAACCGTCCTTTCCCCAATTTTGAAGATCCAAAATGCATTTCTACTATTGAATCTACATATCAAAATTTTGTTACAAAAAGAGGAACTATTATTCGTAGTATTCATCCTCCTACAGTTAATTTAACTGTTCAAATAGATAAAGATGAGGTTCTTGCTACTCCTTTTAGAAAAAGTAGTAACATAGAGGCTGTTGTGGAACAAAACAATTTTACAAATCTTTCTCTTCAAACGATTGGTAATCAATTAACTCGTATTGAACAGAAAGTAGTGGCTAATTTTGAGCCACCTACAATTTCAAAACCCCCTCCGATTGAACAAAAGGTTTTATTTAAACCTATGTCTACGGAGAAAACTGAGTTTAAATTACAAACTCAAGAGTCATCCGAAATGGTGGATGAAATTATTAAAAGATTAAAAAATCTTGGTTTGAAAGAAAAAGATGTTGCTCCTTTAGGTAAAGAATCTCAAAAGGATTCTGAATCAGAAGTTGAGCATAATTCTGATCCTGAAAATTAGGTTAATCAATTACAACAGATGTTCGAATTAGAACAACAAACACCTTATCAGGTGAATAAAATATCTTCTTATAAAAAGAAACTTGTTTATAATGTTCCAGCCAAGCCGTATTACCATCGGCCTACTCCTGTTGATCTTCAACTGGAACAACATGAGAATTACATTACTGTTGAATTTGATGGTCGATCCATTAATGAATGGAATATTGATGGTATGTTTGAATATCAAATACAAACAGTCATACATTATATGACTATGTATGTGACTGTTTGTAAAGTAAATAGTAATTCAGACCAAAATATTGCAAAAGCCATAATTCAAGGCTTTACTGGCCAGCTGAAAGGTTGGTGGGGCTTTTATCTCCCTGAAGAAGTAAAAACTCATATTCTTCAGGCAGTAAAAATAGAAATAGTTAATAACCAACCAGTCAATACAACTGACTGTGTGAATACGCTATCATATACTATAGCAAAACATTTCATTGGCGCAACATCATTATTGTTGGATAAAACCCAAGAGCAATTGATGAATTTACGTTGCCATAATTTATCTCAATTCAAGTGGTATAAAGATGTATTCTTCTCTAAAATCTTTACACGAGAAGATAGTCAACATGATTTCTGGAAGGAAAAATTCCTTTCAGGATTACCACATTTCTTTGCTGAAAAGATCCGTAACAAGATTAAGAAAAAGAATAATGGAGTTATTCCTTACTCCGCTTACACTTATGGTGACTTAGCTTCTGAAATTACATCAGAAGGAATTAATCTGTGTAATGAAATAAAATTACATAGACAAATTCAAAAGGATAAAATCCTTAGTAAAAAGATAGTCGGTGATTTCTGTGAACAGATGGGATTACCTCCTATTGGTTCAGGATCATCTGAGAAAAGAAAAAACAAGACTAATAAGTCTTATCGGAAACAAAATGATTTCCTGTCGAAAAAAGACAAAAGGGAAAAGAATAGATTTCAACGCCCTAAACAGGATAATTCCAATAATGCACAATCATCCAAACCAAAGACTATGCCTGTCTGTTGGCTTTGTCATAAGGTGGCCCATTATGCTAATAAGTGTAAAATGAAAAATAAAATTAATAGTTTGTCCATTGATGAAGGATTAAAAAAGTCCTTAGAAAAATTATTCTTGTCAGACTTTGAAGACGAAAAGATAGAACTTCAGATATCTCTTATAGAGAATTATAATGGAGATTATGAAACATGATCTGAGCAATCAGATACCCAACCAAAAAATTCTGGTTCTGATTGTGATGGAAATTGGATTATTATAAAACCTCATGTAAGGCAAATGGATTATTTGTTCTGACCAAAGAGGAAAATTTTATCCTTGATATCATTGATAAAATTACAGATCCAACAGAAAAAAAGGATACACTCCAACAATATTTGGAACATTATTCAACAAAAAGAACACCTGAAATAAGTATTCGTTTTAAAGAACCAGAAGCTTATAGCTTGAAAGAAATTCTTAACAGAGTCAAGCGCTCTGAAGACAAAATGGAAGATACATGCATCAATAAATTAATGCATGAGCTAAAAGAATTAAAAACAGAACTCCATACTCTTAAATCAAGAGTTACAGTGTTAGAATTGAAAGGAATACAAAAGTTCTTTGATCAATATGATCATGAGGAAGACTTGGAACCTAGTCCAAGTACTGAAAAAGAAAAAGATGAATTGAATTCATTAACATATATTAATATGATTGATAGAGTTATCACTCATAAGTGGCATATCAAAGTCACCATTATTGTCTGGAAAGAATTCTTTTTCTCAGCTATTGCTGTGGTTGACTATGGTGCTGACTTAAACTGTATCAATGAAGGACTTGTACCTTCTCGATACTTTTCTAAAACAACAGAAATTCTGAATGCTGCTGATGGCAGAAAACTTGTAGTCAAATATAAGTTACAAAATTCTACTGTCTGCAACAATGGAATCTGTCTGGAAATGCCATTTATAATGGTGAAAAATTTATCCCATTATATTATATTGGGCAATCCTTTCTTATATATGCTTTATCCTATTAGAAGCATAGATGAGAATGCGATTACCAGTCTTGTTAATTCACAAGATATAACTTTTCAATTTGTATCACAACCTCGTTATCACGAGATTGATATTTTACAAAAATAAATTAAAAGAAAAGAAAATTTCTTAAATTCTCTAACAAAAGAAATATCTTACATGAAGATTGCTAAAAAAATTCAGCAACCAGATATACAAAAGAAAATTCAAGAATTACAAGAACATATTATTCATATAATTTGTTCTGATCTTCCTAATGCATTTTGGGAATAAAAGAAACATATTGTTCATTTACCATATGAACCAGACTTTAAAGAAAGTAAAATTCCAACGAAGGCACGACCTATTGCTATGAGTCCAGAATATCTGGACATGTGTAAAAATGAAATACATGACTTATTACAAAAAGGCTTAATCGAAAATCATACAGTCCTTGGAGTTGTCCAGCGTTTTATGTTAATAAAAATGCTGAGTTAGAACGAGGAGTTCCAATGCTTGTTATCAATTATAAGCCATTAAATAAAGCTCTACGTTGGATTCAATATCCGAAACCCAACAAAAGAGATTTATTAAATAGGCTTTATTCAGCCAAAATTATGTCAAAATTTGATATGAAATCTGGCTTCTGGCAAATACAGATTGCAGAAGAAGACAGATATAAAACAGCATTTACAGTCCCATTTGGTCACTATGAATGGACTGTAAGGCCATTTAGGTTAAAAAATACCCCATATGAATTTCAAAATATAATGAATGACATATTTTATCCGTATACACATTTTTGTCTTGTATACATTGATGACATATTGATCTTTTCTGAAACAATTGATCAACATTTCAAACATCTAAAAGCATTTATTAATGCAGCCACACAAGATGGTCTTGTCGTGTCCGCCAAAAAAATAAAATTATTTCAGACAGAGACTCGGTTTTTAGGGCATAATATCAAAGAAGGGACTATTATCCCAATTGATAGATCTATCGCTTTTGCGGATAAATTTCCGGATGAAATTAAAGATAAAAATCAACTACAAAGATTTTTAGGCAGTTTAAATTATATTGTTGGCTTCTATACGAAACTTGCTTTTGATGCTAAACCTTTATTTGAAAGGTTGAAAAAGAACCCTCCAGAATGGACATCCGTCCATACTGAAGCTGTTCGTAAAATTAAAACAAAAATTAAGGAAATTCCTTGCTTTGTTTTACCCCATCCTAATGCTTTCAAAGTGGTTGAAACTGATGCATCAGATCTGGGTTATGGCGGCATCATTAAACAAATGATTAACAATCAAGAAATACTTGTTCGATTTACATCCAGGGTATGGAAAGGACCTCGTGTAAATTATTCAACTGTGAAGAAAGAAATTCTTTCTATTGTTTTATGTATTCAAAAATTTGAAAGTGATTTAATAAATAAAAAATTCTTATTACGTGTTGATTGCAAATCTGCAAAAGATATTCTTGAAAAAGATGTTAAAAATATAACATCTAAACAAATCTTTGCAAGATGGCAAGGCATATTGTCTGTATTTGATTTTGATATAGAGTTTATTAAAGGATCTGATAATTGTTTAGCTGATTTTCTAACTCGTGAATTTTTGCAGGGCTCGAATGGATAAAATATCCAAAGCCTCCAAAGACAAAGGCAAGGCCAAAGCCTCGAGTCTTATCAGATCCATCCAACCAGTTCCTATAAGACAGCTGTGGGTAAAACCCCAGAACAATTAAGAAAAGAAGCCTTAAAGGCTACGCCTAAAGAAAATAAGTTGTGTGCTGATGCGTATGCTATTGCTGTTTCGTCTAATATGACAAATGAATTTATCTATCCATATATCTATGCTGCTACTATATGGATAGCTCCTCTTGAGCTTAATTATGCTCATCTTGCTGCTCCTAAAGCTGCTCAGTTTTACCTTCAGGAATTTGTTGATCCATTCCTTTATCCCAAGGATTACAATTTTTATTATGCTATTCTTGAAGCCACTAATTCTGAGAAATTTGATTCTGTCAATCGAACAGGGGGCATGGGCTTATTCAAATGCCTTTATTAAAACCATTCTTACTCCTGAACAATGGCCCGGAGATCTCTACCGGTACAAAGAACTTCCGAAATATCGGAAAGATCAAACAAAATTTTGGTTCAACTACTTTGATTATATCAAAACCTGGGATGGTGCTTTCTGTTATGAGAATAGACAGCGAAAACATAGCTGGTTTTTTCAATTTCGAGACTCTGATCTCAGTTCTTTACCACAATGGTTTTTAATGTGGTTCACTAATTGGGGATTTCATCCTATCACTCTTCTTGATAAAATCAGAATCATTTATGTGGATTTTGTCCACACAAATGTGTCGTTAAAAAATCCCATAATACAATTTGCTGTACTTTATCAAGTATCATGGATTGTTAAATGGGATGTTACCATCTCCAAAGTACCTCTTCGTAAATTTGGAGAGATTGTAACCCATATCCCTTATTTGGGAAGAAGAATTTTAATCAAATGGTGGGATAAATTTGACTTCTTTGCTGAAGCATCCGTGTTCTCTAAACAAGGGTTAATCAATCTGGAACCTCCACCACCTCCTCAGAGTCCTAAGAAGGATGTGGCTGCATTATTAAGGGAATTATTAGCGTCTTCATCAAAGTTCATGGGTATTTTTTGTTTTGTTCAATTTCTCTAATTTTTTGGGCAAGAATGGATTGTCTTCTTGATGGGTTTACTAATTCTGTGAATGGATTTCAAGTTGACCATGAAATATTCCATAATCAATCAAAGGGATTCAAAATGAATAATGAGTTTTTGGATCCAGTGTTGGTTCCAAATAATCCATTACTGATAGTCATTGTAGCTCAACTTCATCTTCAAGCCCAAGCTCAGAAGGTGAATCACCTGACAGCCATGACATCTCAAATTCAATTCTCAAGTACATAAGTGAGATGTTTATGGAGGAAGGAGATTTAAAGATTAAGACTTGTATGTTGCAAAGCTGTTTGGCTCTCAAGCTACTGAGAGATCCTTGTATGATGTTCTTGGCCAGAAGTATCCCCCTTCACCAAATGCCTCATGTCCACCACCTATTCGTGAAAATGACCCAACCGCAGATGATCCTTTTTCCCATAGTTTCGATAGTTATAGCAAGAATAATAGCTTTGTTGTTAGTAACTCAAACTGGGTTTTTGATCAAGTTGAATCTAAAGAGGTGGCAGTTTTGAGTTACAATCTGAATCTGTTGGCTGTTTTGATGAATAGGTGGATGAGTCAAGCAAGTTCCTTTCACGGAGTGGTAGCTGAATAATACGAGTGAGAAAATTAAGAACTTAAAAAAGAAAGAGGTAAAAATGTTAAGTAGAATTTGTTTTTGACAGATTGTATAATGATTTTTAATGATATTTAAACAGAAAATAAGGTAGTGTGAGTTTGTTAACATTTAATAAGTGATATTTTTAAACGTAGAGAGAGTAAAAGTATTATTTAATGAAATCAGAGGTGTTAAAATGATTTTTTTCCAAAAATTAATAAAAAATGACATCTTTGTACTTTAATAATTGCATGTTCTATTGAGTTCCGTGCTCCTTCAACCCCTTTCACTTTACCAGTTATTTTGCTTCGACTCTGCTCTTTTTCTCTGTCATCCCCCC
>QANY01009313.1:1645311-1668685 GCA_003255025.1 Datisca glomerata | reverse complement strand
CCCCACCCACAAAAAAAGTGTTGGTTGGTCTTGTGGTCAAGTCATTGCTAATAGTTAATCAGAATTAAGCCAATACTCTGCCAAACTGTTGAGGCATCAGGCGTGTGAGCTTATATTTTGCTTTTTAACATACCCCATTTGGGCAGTAATGATGGAGGAGCATGTTGTATTTGTATATGCCTTTCACCTTTGCCTCTTCTCCTGTAACGTCCTCAAACCTTCAGATCTTCTATTTCTATTGATTGTGATTGATATTTTGTTGTAATTAATGCTTTTAAAAAGAAAATCGTTTAGAGAACGAAAAAATATGGGACTGGAGAATAATGCAGTGTGATAAGGAGAAGTGATCAAAGCCAAAGCGAAGAAAGACAAAAGCAAAGAAAGAAAAAGCAAAAGTAATGGATGCTGTTGGACTCTGTGTCTGTATCTGTATATGAGGCTGTTAAAGAAAAGAGATGTCCTTTGTTTATGGGCTTTACAATTATCAGTTAATCAATGACTTGACTATTGAGTTAGGCTCTCTGTGAGGGAAGTGAAATTGCTCAGTTCATATTCTCTTCATCAATTATCATACTTGAGAAAGAAAGACATGGTCTCCGACTCCCCCTTTCATTCTTTTGATGACTCCTCTCTCACTCCTAAGTTCTCCAACTCCTTCACCACTCGGTACTCTCTCTCTCTCTCTCTCTCTCTCTCTCTCTCTCTCTCTCTCTCTTTCTCTCTCTCCTCTCTATCCTATATCGAATTTCTTCACTTGTTAGCTTCACTATTATTATGGATTTTTCTTTGATCTTTTTAGCTTAACAAACTTGGGTAGCACTGATATGCACACTTTATTATATCTGTACGCAGAATCTTTTCTGATATTGCCGGAGACATTACAATTGTTGTTGATGGCGAGTCTTTTTTACTACACAAGGTATTTTTTTTTATTTTCAAATCTTTCATATTTGTACTTGAGAGATGATAAAATAAATGGATATTGTGTTGTGAAGTTTCCACTGGTGGCTAGGAGTGGAAAGATGAGGAAGATGGTTTCAGAAGCAAAAGATTCAAACATTTCAACGTTAGAGTTGGTGAACATACCAGGTAGTTCCCCTGCTTTTGAACTCGCCATGAAATTCTGTTACGGAATCAACTTTGAGATCACGACAGCAAACGTAGTCCCCCTCCGCTGCGCCGCGCATTACTTGGAAATGACAGACGACTACCGGGAACACAACCTCGTTTCAACAACTGAGAATTACCTAACTGATGTCGTTTTTCCAGACCTTGAAAAATCAGTCCAAGTCCTCTTGACTTGCGATGATCAGTCAACTACATCAGCGTTTTCTCCCTTAGCGGAAGAAATCGGAATTCCAACCAGATGCATCGAGGCGATCGCCATCAATGTTTATGAGTCAACTACTTTGACTTTGTACTGGATTGAAGATCTTTCTCTGCTCAGGATTGATTTTTATCAGAGGGTTATACGTGCCATGGGGAGAATTGGTATTCGAGCCGATATCATCGTGGCGTCTCTGATGCATTATGCTAAAAAATCATTAAATGGTGTCGTTGGGGGAAAACGTGATCATATTTGGAATGATGAGGAGAGGAGTAAAGTGGAAGCCATAGTAAGTCTAATGCCAGCTGTGGCTAAAAGTTGTAACGATATCCCATCAAGTTTTCTATTTGGAATGTTAAGGATGGCAACAATGGTGGATGCTAATATTGCCTGTAGGCTTGAGCTGGAAAGAAGAATTGCTTTTAGTTTGGAAACTGTTTCATTGAATGATCTTTTTATACCATCTGTCAAAGCAGGGGACTCGTTGTTCGACGTTGACACCGTTCATCGTATTCTTGTCAATTTTCTAGAGCGGATTGATGAAGAAGAGGAAGATCAAGAAAATGAAGATTGTGGGTACGAATCGGAAGGCTTAATTGGTTGTAGCAGCCATGGTTCTTTATTAAAAGTTGGGAGAATGATTGATTCATATTTAGCAGAAATTGCTCCTGATCCTTATTTGAGCTTACCCAAATTCATTGCCATGATTGAGATACTACCGGATTACGCTCGAGTCATCGACGACGGTCTCTATAGAGCAATCGACATATACTTAAAGGTAAAACTAATAAACTGTATTTACATTGATAATTCTAAATTGTGAGTTATATATAGAGCAAAAGTTTAAGCTGTTGTGTGGTCATATATAGGCTCACCCAACGCTAAATGAAGAAGAATGTAAGAAAGTATGTAAGTTGATAGATTGGCAAAAGCTATCACAAGAAGCAAGCAATCACGCAGCACAGAACGATAGACTACCAGTACAGATGACAGTGAGAGTCCTTTATTATGAGCAGCTTCGTTTGAAGAATGCAGTGTGTATAAGTACAGCAGATGATCATCAAACTACTACTCAAGGGTTTGTGTCACAAAAGCTAGGCAGCAGTGGGGTGGCAAGTGCAGCAATGTCACCACGAGATAATTACGCTTCGCTAAGAAGAGAAAACAGAGAACTAAAACTGGAAATATCAAGAATGAGAGCAAGGCTAAGTGAGTTGGAGAAAGAGCAATTGAAGATGAAACAAGGAATGATATTGGATAAGAATAGGAATTATGGAACCGCATTGTTGACCTCTATCTCTAAAGGCATCGGAAGGATTTCAATATTTGGGGGTCCACCACCACCAGCTTCCGGAAGACGACAGAAGACTACTGCTCGTAGAAGTCGTACGCATTCTTCTGTTTCCTAGTTTAGTTTATAATTTATTATTTTAGTTAAAGTTTTAAGATTCATATCTCTCCTATTCGTCGTAACAGAAAACTGATCTTTTAGATCTGAATCGCTCGTAGGCGATAATTTATTTAGGATGTTGATTGACAACTGATTAACATGTTTATCTAAAAACTGATTATCGTTCAATGATCTAGATTCACTCTTTATAAGAATAGACAAAAGGGATAAAAAAGTTATTTTGATTTGAAAAATTTCAAAGCCTATCTAGATAATATATCAGACAGGTTTAAATTCTGCATAGGAGTGAAAATTTTAGTATCGAATGATCCGAACCGAATAAAAAAATACCGGTTTAATCGGTTTTTTATGTATGTTTAATTTAGTTCATCGAAATTAAAGAACTAAAATTTTGGTTCGGTTCAAAATTTTAACTGAACCAAACCACAACTTTATTTGTCTAATTATTTTTTATTTTTTACATATAATTTCATATTAAATCAAACTGAAACAAAACTTTAGTTTTGTGTTATTTTTCTCAACGATATCCTTAAAAATGTTTAGAAAATTTTATTATTTATCATAAATGTTGAACCAAAAAATTGAAAATCCAACTGATTTTAATTTTTGATAAAAAAAATTTAATCGAATCAAATCGTGAACATCTTTAATCCTGTCATATAAAATAGAAACCAGATCTATAACATAGATCTGAGTTCGTTTGTCTATTTTGAAGAGACATGAAACTAATTACAGGGAATAGATCATATGGAGGTTATGAGGAAATATTATTATAAGTAAACATGATTATGATAATAAAAATTTACTTAAGGAACAAAGTACATGGGATTAGGAAGCTTAAAATTGCGATTGCCAAGACATTCTCCTTGAAGATCGCTCCACTGGTCTCCCACATTCCCCCATATCCTGTAACCTTGTCCCACCAATTGCTTCCTCATTTCTGATTTGTATGTCACCGCGCTTTGCCCTCTATACGCCGCTGATCTGTACGTCGTGCCCACAATAATCCCCACAAAATTTTAGAAAAAAGAAAAGAAAAGAAGGAGAAAGCTAATAAAAGATTTACCTAAGAATAAGACGTTCATAAGAAACAAAGCCTTCGTTATGCAAATTGTTAATAGTGGCTTGGCCCAGTGTCTCTTCATCTCTTCCGGTTATAATAAAAACCTTCAACCCCTTCTCCACCAACTTGTTGAACAAATCCAAAACTTCAATTATTGCTGTACACTCTTCCTCCAATGCCCATCTCTTGAACGCTCCCGGATCAAATGGATCACACCTTATTATGTATACATATATAATATTACATTTTTATATTTCATATTATATATAATCAAAGAAATTAGATGAAATTATATATAAACATACCCATATCTCTTTCCTTTATAATAATAGACATTGGAGATACAAGTATCATCAACGTCCAAAATCCAAGCATCTTTGCCATCATCAGACACAGAAATACCATCAATGTAACTCATAATCTGGTCAATAATAAAGCGGAGGTCTTGTTCGTATTGGCCACCTACCATGTAAGATTCCACGTAACGCAAGCATTGAGTTGGGACGGTTCGCCACCCGTACACGTTGTTAGTCTCCACCCCCAACCTCCAGCTCAAGCAATAGCTGACTCCCATTAATGAGCTAGCTCCCCTCCAATAATGAGCTGTCTTCATACATGTTGTTGCTTTGGAAAATATAGCCAATAACAGCACTATCAACACCTCCCTCACTCGTTGCACCATTTCTGTTATCATATGTGCTTCCTTTCAATTAAACAATTCCAAAACACACACCCAACAATTTAAAAACTAAAAAGGAAAGGTGTGATTTTGGTTAGAAGCTGCAGGATTGGTAATTGTGGGCAGGTTTTGGCTTATTTATAAAGTTATTTACCAAATTAGAGAAAGAAAAAGTAAGAAAGGTGGTGACTTTTATCGATGGTGATGGGAAAAGAATGGCTTGTGAGTGAGGGAAAACTTTAAGCTTCCACCTTTGTCTGTTAGAAGTCGTTTTTTTAAGTTGGAATATCTCTAATAATAATTAATATTAATAATACGAGGAAAATGACTCCTCATACCATGATATTGTCTGCCACGTGCCTTGAGAAAAATAATGTGATTTTCATGTTATATTTTCACTCTACTACAGAATAAATTCCTTCCCAGACGATGTACATAAGCTGCAAACTTGCAAGAACAATAACTGAACTGAAAAACAGAGGAGAACAGAGTGAAAAGAAATTTCATGAGAGAAAGGAAGAAACACCCTTACCTAAATCAGGAGTGTTAGCATTTGAATTTCAGAAGGTCTGGATTTACGTTATGAAGTGAAAACTATTCAGGAAACTAAACAACTTTGCATGAGATCAATCAATGAGATAGACGACTCTGAAGAAGCAAAAATTGTTTGCTTTGGTGACTGACTGGGAGAGAGAAAGAATGGCGTTTGAGACCAAATCTAATGCAACCAACGAACAATTACCAAGTGGTTTTGTCTATCTATATATAGATATTTCAAAAAAATAAAAGAAGTCAGCAGATTAAGTGGAGGTGGCGTCAGAGAGCAAAAACGTTAATAAGATGGTGGAAAATGTGGATGTCAGCTCAGTGGGCCACCAAACGAGGTGGAGGTGGGAATAAACGGCCAGAAGGTTTTTTGTTTGTGTGGGAGAAAGGTTTTAATTCTCTCCTTATATTTTAGTGGGAACAAAGTCATAGCCCACATTCATCTCCACAAAACTGGTTGAAAAAACATGACTCATGACGGGTGAGCAGGAAATTTTGTATATACTATTTATATTAAGTTTTAAATTAATACTTCTTACCATTATTAAGGAATAATATCACACATCTGTGGATGAAAATCTATATATGTTTATATACCTGTTGGATTTTTGCACCTAACACTAATATGGTTTTGAATTGAAATCTGATATGATATCAGAGCTTTATTCTATCATGTCTTATCTATGTCTGTCTCTGTCTCCGTCTGTACTTGCCCAGCTCATGGCATGCTCAGCATGAGGGGTGTTAAGATCGGCTGTGGATGAGAATCTATCTGTGCTTATATACATGTTGAGCTTCTCATCAAATTGGTTTTGGATTGAAATCTTACTACCACTACCATTATATAGTAATTGTTCTTTAAAGAAGGGTATATCTTATTCTTGTCATTAACTATAGTTAAAAGATATGAAACACTATGATTGTGTGAGGCCAAAGGAAATGATGATTTTTTTAATAATATATATATATAATTTAGAAATAAGGTTTTTCTTACTTGTTTTAGAAAAATCTTACTGTACAATTTATATATGATATATAAGCATATATATATATATATATATGTATATTTAGAATTTAGAAGGAGGGGTTTTCTTACTTGTTTTAGAAAAATCTTACCATACAATTTATATATGATATATAAGCTATTTTATGTATATTTGAACGTGAAATCTATATATATGTACATAGTTTTGTTAAAATATATGGAAAATAATTTTTGTAACGTCTGTGATGTAGAATTACCTCCTTGAATGCTCATATGCACTGATAAGCAATATGATGATGAATGAGCATATGTATTACAGAGTCCATCTCCCATACCGAGAGATTTTTAACGGCATAAATGCCGGCTTTTGTTCCTAGCCATAGATCTGGTTAAAGAAATCTCAGTCATTGGAAAGATTTACCTATTACCCCAGTTGTAGGTGTTTGTCTTTTTTTGAAAGCTTCGAAAGGAAGCTTCCTTCTTTTTTTTGTCAAAGATGTCTGAGAGAGCGCGCGCGCGCGAGAGAGAGAGAGAGAGAGAGAGAGAGAGAGAGACTAAGAGAGTGAGAGATTGAGAGATTAAGAGAGTGAAAACGTCTGAGAGAGCGACTGAGAGAGTCGAGAAAATCCTCTCTCCCATGTTTTTTGAAGTTTGTTTCTCCATGTTTTTCGAAGACCTAGATGAATTGTGTTTCTCCCTTCGCGACCAGAAGCTAGGGCACGAGAAAGGTATGTTCCTCTTCTTTCAATCTCTCTCAGTGCCCTATTTTTTGTTAATTTCAATCTACAACATGTCTGTTTCTCCCTTCGTGAACGATCAAAATCTAGGGCACGCGAATAAATTTTGGAGATGCTTAATGTCTGAGTTGATTCTGAATGCTAGGGCACACGATTAGTTTCTTCATGTCTCAGTTGATTCTGAACGATTAAAATCTACTTGAATGAATTTTGGAGATGCTTAATTATAGTGTTTCAGGTTATGGTAATTATATATGGATGTATAACTGTCTATGAATTCTTCTAATTGAATTTTCTGTGTTTTTTCAACTTTCTGAATATCAATCATATTTCACTTGATACCTTATTTTACAAGGCTTTGTTGTATAGAAATAACTAAATGAAATAGATGAGTGAGATATCAGACATTTCATAGTTCAAATGCAACTTCTATAAGGTCTTGCTATTAAAAGAGGAAGAATATACTCTCTAATCCCTGTCTTGTCCCATTTAGGTAGTTAAAATAGATGTTAACTCACTAAGATGAACATTTATTTTTATATTTAACACTGAGAATGCAGTAGCAACATGAATATAATGATATGATATTTTACTTTTTCTGGCACATACATACTCATTCCAATATAATAGAGATTATCGATCATGCCTAGTTGCCACCATTGTAGCACATGTTATTTGAATTTTTTAAAAAGTTGTATGTTTATTGAATTCTAGAAGGATTCTTAGTGACTGAATTTCACCATATTAAAGAATACTCCATAATTTGTGTCATCCTCAAATTAACTATTTATGTTGTTTTCAAAAAGGGTATGCCAACATCTGCTTTCTTTTAGTTCTTCTTAATCTACTTTCAAGCAAGAGAGATAGCTAGAGAATGAAAATGTGTGCATGCGTGCGTGCGTGCGTGCGTGTGTGTGTGTGTGTGAGAGAGAGAGAAAGGCTTTATGAGGTTGTGGTAGTGCCTGTTAGGGATTCCAACTAGATAAAGACAGTGAATAGAAAAACATCTTATTGGGTCCCTCTACAATGAAATGAGCTTTATATTTTTAGCTTTTCTAGAACATATTTTTGGTATCTTGTGCCTTTCAACCTATTGGTTGGAATGGACAGTATTGTCATGGCTTGTATTTTCACCCAATTATAAAAGCGTCTCTTTATTTTTTACAGGTGAAACCTCTTGATTATTGGTTATCAATAGAGAAGACTTACTGGCATTGAGAAAGTTGGTAGTCATTTACTTATGGAATGTGAACTTGTATAAGAATTGTTGTCTCAATATCATTAGCCTGAATGAGATTTACTTAATCAAATGGAACTTGTTATGTTGTAGACTAGTTTCTCATTTTTTGCCTTTTTCATGTTTCTATATGAAATATCGTAGTTGGAAGGAGATATTACTTGAGGTTGTTTTCTTTCATGGAAACTATGTTATTTCATGTGTATGTTTGTTATTAGATTAATACAATTGTACATGTTATCCTTCAAGTAATCAAATAAAAGAGAAAGTCCTACTTTAGAGAGAACTACATGATCATCATTTTTTATATTATTATAGAGATTTGGACAGTTATTGAGATTTTAACTAGCTTACCTACGTGGTGGAATTTTACAAATATGATTCTTTTAACATGATAAATTATGATAAACTTGGAGAATAACATGTTGCAACTAGATCAACGAAGTTTCTTGTATTCTTTAAATTTTTTACACATCATGTTTATGTTCTATTAAGATTATTGATATATGTCACTTCAAATGAATTAGTTATCTCAAATACTCATTGCATAAGCTGATTAATACCATAATATGGGCAGATGTATACAAGAATATAAAATTGGTATGTCATTTTAGCATTCTTACTAGATGATGTTCAATCCATTATAAATAATATCAGGG
Organism: Datisca glomerata; assembly: GCA_003255025.1. Taxonomy (NCBI): domain Eukaryota; kingdom Viridiplantae; phylum Streptophyta; class Magnoliopsida; order Cucurbitales; family Datiscaceae; genus Datisca; species Datisca glomerata. The sequence goes on along the minus strand of QANY01009313.1, from coordinate 1,660,041 downwards.
ATAATAATGATAAGAAGATATTATCATATAACTAAATTTGATTATACTAACATATACTATAGATGGCTAACACAAATATCAACGTGAAGAAGGCACAAATAAGTTTCTTTGTTTGCTTGTAAGTAATTAATGAGATCATCAATTTAATGTTACTTATTTTTATATAAAGGGTTGCAATGTTAATGTGGTTGTTTAAAACTAGAACAGTGCGAAAGAATGTGCTAAAATGAGGGCGGCACGTGAAAATATTAGTGGTCATGAAGTAAGTATGTTTAAACAAACATTACATTATAACATGGAATCGATAAATTATGATTGTAATTTAACTGAGTTTCTGATATATAGACATGAAAAATCTAGCTTTAAAATGGAAAAGTATGATGAAGGAAACCAAACTCAATTATTTGAAGAAAAATGAAATCCATGTCATTAAAAGTGGAGCGGAACAACCCGATCCTAGTCATCTGAGAAGACCTTCCTTTAGACGAAAGTTGCTCACACGCTGTACACCCGAGAAGTTTATGGATCTTGTTGTAAATTTTGATGATGAGAAGAGGAGAGCGGTCACGGAGATGGGATTCAGGGGGTTATTGGATATAAAATGCCACAAGCTGAAGAGGAGCTTCTTACAACAACTATTAGGTTGCTTCGATCCAGTGACTTGCATGTTGAATGCCCATGGGTCGACATTCAAAGTCACCACAAATGATGTGACTTCTACAGTGGTCATCTTTGATGGTGGACAGGAGATCAAATTAGATGATGATATATATGAGATAAAATATCTAAAGGCAAAGTGGGTGAACGCCAAAGGTGATAATCCGGTGAATGCCTTGTCAAAATTCTTGATTGGGGAGCTTGACAGTGACTACTGGAGGCAAGCCTTTGTGTTTTACACTGTCAGATTTTTGTTATCTCCTAGATCAAAACCAATCGTCAGTCATTCATGGTTGCGCGTTGTGAAGTCACTCGCGACCATCCAACAAAAGAAGTAGGCTTCTAATTATTTTAAAGATGTGGATGGTGTCGCGAGGTATCAAAACAACCACCACCATAGCATTACCAGATGCTTGTTATTTATACATGTAATATATTTAGTGTACATTGGTATTACTTTCGCATTATAACATATGTATATTTACTAATAAGTTCATTTCAATGCAGCTGTTTTATCTGGAGAAGTTGGTATGTGCTGTCAACTATGTTGACTTGAACCGGCCTTCACCGCTAAGGTGGAAAGACATGGGCGTTGCAAAAATAATTTATTTTGTTAAATCAATGGGAGGAGAAGCTTGGCCTAAAAGCAGTGTGGTAAGTGTTTGTGAATATTGCAAATTTGATTGGTTATATTGCCATTGATTATTTATTACTACTTCACATATATTTATATTATGTAGATCTATACAACCGCGTAAGCCGTTCCGGGCGACCGAGGGTTCTGGAGGACTACGAGTGTAAGCACATTCGCGAGGACTTGTGTGCAGATCTACCTGAAGAGCAAGCCATCAGGTTAGGTGTTTTAAGTGGACAAGTGATCGCTCTTCAGGCGGAGTCCAGCTCCATGAGGGCAGATATTTCACAATTAATGGAGGTGCATAGAAAGATGATGGATGTCCAAGATAAGATGTGCACAACATTGGCGAGTCTTTTGGAACGGGACACTGGTAAGTCTCGATCCCAATACGATGAGCCACCCATCACCCCGACTCAAGGTAAAGAACAACGAGGTTTTGATGAGGATATGAGTCCCTCCCACGAAGAAGAGCTACTTGTCTCTTCATCACCTTTATATAAAGGTGATAATGATGAAAGGTGGATCCAGCTGGATGCTTCAGACAATGCATTCACTGACTTGCTAATGGTCAGGAAATCATCTATGACTGGAACAACTAAAGGACGTTGACAGGTATTATTCTGTTTATTCATATTTCATCTTTTCTATATATATAACATGTATAATATAACTATTAATCTAACACCTTACTTGAGGCTGTGTTTTGGTAGGGTAAACAAGTCTTGCCGAGTCTACCGAAAGCCAATTCCCGATGAAGTTACGCATCACTAGGGAGAGGAGAGATGGTCCGCTACTAAGTTCACCCTATTTGAAGGGTAAACTGATTACTAACACAACAAGAAGGTATTTAAAGTGGGTCTATACATGTTGTAGGATCCACTAGAAGTGAAAGATGAACTTTTAGTGAAGTATATTTTTGAGAAAAGATTAGAAGATAGGTAGTAGTCACACTAATCTAACAAAATTTGACACACCATCACGGTCAAATTTTGATTAAGTTTGTCTTTTATTTGTCCTTTGCAATGAGATTCTCGTTAGACATTCTTGCCTTCATGCTAAACGGAGAGACCTAAAGACTCTCGGTCCAGAAAACTGGCTTGGCTAGGACCTTATAGACTTGTTTGTCAGCATTTTGACCTTGAAGGTTCGTCGTGGGTCGATGAGCAACCGATTCTAGTTTCTTCCCACATTTTTTGTTGTAAGTATCTACTATTCAATATCATCCTTATTTTAGGTTTGTATGTACGTTATGTATCATGTTTTTGTTGTACCATTGCAGAGTCAATGTGTTTTATAAGATCGTGGATAGATACGCGTCGGCGCTTGAGCTAGAAACTACGGTAAACAAATTTAATGTAGTTAAGATATTAAATGTTGACTTAGTATGATTGTGTAAATATATTGTGTAATCTAGATCTGTATTCCGGTACACGATGGTCGAGATCATTGGTTTATGGCTAAGATCTCCATCATGGACGAGGAAGTCACTGTATGGGACACCTTGCCAGTTGGCCGACTTAACGTGGGACAAATCGAAAAGGTAAACAATATTTTATGTTCTAACCCCTCATCATGACTTGTAATTTATCTTATAGCATGTGTGATTTAACATTGATTACATTTTGATATTTTGTAAATGAAATTATAGTTAGAAGGTATGGACTTGATATTTGGGCCTAAGTTCATAGATTTGTTGCCCCCGCCAACAACCTTCTCTTCATTCAAAATTTCAAGGTCGCCCCAAGTGATCACCCAATCAAATGGGTAAGTTCACTGATCGTGAATTTGATCGGGCTTCTTTCACCCTTTAATGATGCACTTCTTATTACGTTTGTAAGAGTAATTGTGGTGTGTGGGTCTTGAGATATATGGATGACATCAGGGCAGGAATTGTTGTAGACCATCGTTCCAAGTAATTTGTCAGATATTGTGTACATTTTGTTAAACTTGAGAGATTTGTTTTTTTGTTTGTTATAGTTTCAAGTTCTTTTAGTTTATAATTGAAATTTTTTTGATTGTTTTAGATTTGCTTATTTGTGGATGTCATTACTGGTTATTTGTTAGGGTTCCTTTAGTTATGTAGTTTAGATTTTTTGATTCTTCTGGACTTTCTCGTTTGTGGATGTCAGTATTGAATTTGTTGAGGCGTTTGGTGAATATTCAAGCCTTAGAGCATCCCATTTTCTATTTTGTTTTAGTTGAGAACTTTTAATTATGTAATTGGGATTTTTTTATTGTTGTGGATTTGCTCATTTGTGGTTGTTATTATTGAAATTGTTGAGGTGTATGATAGTTTGGGGAATGTTACAGCCTAGTTTTTTGTTTTGTTTTAGTTTGAAGTTAGGCTTCTTTTAGTTATGTAATTGAGAATTTTTTTATTGTTCTAGATTTGCTCGTTTATGACTGTCGATGTTGAATACATTGAGGTGTATGATAGTTTGTTGAATATTGAGAATATTTTTACAGGAGTATAAATCTCACGATTTTCAATGTAACATTTTGTTGAAGATCGTCAATCATCCTTGGAACATCTCGTATGATATGTTACATGATAGCATTGGTCAATTTTATATACGAACTCATCTGTCTCGGAGATCCGGCTACCACTAAAGATGAGTCCTCCTTTAAAGCAAAGGCTTGAGAAGAGGAAAAAAAATGAAGGGATAGATAATATTGTATTACATTATTGTGTCCTATTTTTTGATGTTCTTGTTCAAACACTCGCCCATTTTCCATTTCTAAGAAATTTGGTGAGCTAGAGGTTATTGAAGAAGACAATAATGATGGTGGAATAAATTTCAAAAAGGGATATCTTCATACGCTTTGAAATTTATTTCCTTGTCGTTATTGTCTTCTTCAATAACCTCTATCTCATCGAACTTTTCAGAAATAGAAAATGGGCGAGTGTTTGAACAAGAACATAAAAAAATAAGACACAATAAATAGGCCTTTCTTTGCCGAGCATCCCTCCAAGTAGACATTATTGTGTCATCTTTTGTATATGATTATTGTAAGTTATCGTGTACAGTGATGATAAATAGATATTGCAAAATTATTTTTTACGGTTATAAAATAAGAGATTTTGCACAATTATTGTGTATTGTTATAAATAAGTAGTTTATAAATATTTGTATATTAACATTTTAAAAAACTACGAAAGCAAGTTAATACAAAAATGTAGATTTGTTGTGGCCGGGGATTCATAAAATTATACCAGTATGGGATGTTTGTGTTATACATAGGGTACCCACCTTGTGCGTTGAATGGTGGTGAGTATGCATATGGGTCGAATGGGTACGCATCTTGCACATTCAATGTGTACGCACCTTGCACATTGAATTGGGACGCACCTTGTCCGGAGACCCCTATTGCGTGTGCACCTTGCACGTTAGATGGTCCTGGATCATATTATTATCGTCTAGCATCATGGCATGCACATTGCTCGGTAAGTTTGGACATGTCCATTTGGTATGTCCAGTGTTTTTACAATGGCCACATCGACGGGTGTTTGCTCGTGCTTTACTCGAGCTAGCACATTGGCTGCTCTACGTCTTCACGATCACCAGGTCTTCAACGGGACCTCTTTTAATCTCTACACCATCCTCGTGCTTCACATTATGTTCGTTGGCGACCTTCTCATTCCATAAGGCCTCATATTTTGTACAAAGCATCCCAACCTCCACTTTGGCTCGAGTCGACCATTCATTTGACTTTGATGCAAAGTGAACAAGTCTTTTGGTAGCTATTTGTACCAAAGCAATACTGTCTCATATGTATCCATATGAGAATGGCTTGACTCGGTTGGTAGCATATTACTCCTCACAGTGATCCGCCACCGATCTAGTATGCACGTGCTTGGAATCTGTTGCATATGTTCTGCTTTCATAATAGTAAACATATGTCGACACGGTATCCCCACTGATTCAAACTTACCACAACTACACTTGAGCGTATCAAGTTTTTGGTCCTGTGTCACTAAGTATGAGTCATTCAACACCCCAAACTTGACCAACGAATAATTTCAAGCCTCCTCATCATGTCTCAGTGCACAGCTATAAACAATGTTTCACCCATGATCTTCTTATGAACAGGTTTAAATAGTTTTTGTATGAACACATTTTCCGCGTGTTGCTCTAACGCATGCAAGTGAGTCTAAAGCACAGACATTACATTTGTCATCTTGAAATCGTCAAACCTCTCCTCGTGTCGAATACGTACCAGCGCCCGATCAAATTGTTGCACGAATTCAAAAAGTTTAGATCGACATTCAATGAATTGGTAGATATACACATTCATACCTTTATATCGTTACGTTATTCTAATGAAAGAAAAGAATTTTCCGTGTTGGAAGGCCTCTGCCCAACGTTCACGCTTCACATACATCCATTGTACCCATTTGTTTTGCCTGAGGTTGGACGACTCTATCAAACAATTTCATTCCTCTTCGAACTCCCCTTCACTAAGTACATTAAACATGACTCTCTTGAAAGCCTGTAGAAATTTTGGGTTATGCACGTTTGATTGGGCATTTCGTTCGAGATGCCATGCACAAAGTCAATGATTGTAATTGGGGAGACCGTCTTGATTACTTTACGCATTGCCTTATCGCCATCTCTAATGACCAATTGAGGAATTTTGTTTTTCATGGCATCCAAGAAAGTCCTCAACACCCATTGATAGGTTCACGCCAAGGAAAATCACAAGCGGTTTCTTGTATGCATTCATCGTGTAGGTCGTATCGAACGCCAATGTATCACGAAAATAGTGATAGTTAACTTGGCACGTCGAGTCTGCCTAGAATAAATTCGCTAGATGATTATCCGTGTTAATGTTGTATTTGCAATACATATCTGGATCCATCTCCAATTTTGCAGTAAAAAAAGCAATAGCTGCTTCTGAATCAATTTTGATTATCTGCGCTTTCCGCTGCTTCTCCATCTTATTGTAGAGATCCGTCCGTAAGAACCCCACATTTTTTTAACCATATGCTTGGTCGACCATGTAATCAAACACTTGGCTTAGCCTTACACCAACATTGTACAATCCTATTGCCTGAGCCATGTCTGCTTCATTCACTGCTCTATTGGATCGAAGAAAGGGCACGTCCTGTGATGAGACAGTGGGATGGTTGTGCTTAGCTTCAAAATCTTTAATGACCTATTTTTTCATCTTCTTATCCAAGCATGACAATCCACCATTGTAAAGTCTCTTGGTTCTCGCTTGGTGTTCTCTTTGCCCATATATTTTTTTCTCCTGAATTCTTTCTTTTGAGCAAACCCATCTCCGTAGCACAATTCCTCTCTCTCTGTTCTTGTGTTTATCATCTTTCTGTACACTGAACCCAACATTAGTTGCATATGTATAGTAGAAATTTTTGACCTCTTGTAACATATCAAAATTTTCCCCAATAACATCCTCATTTCGCAAGTTTGCTAATATAGAAAACTAAACATCAGGATGTTGGGTCTTTGAATATGCTTAATCTTAAAAAAAGTAAAGAAAACTAAACAAGCATTACCTTTTCGGTGTATCCGATCACTTAGTTGAAGATAAAATTTGGACAATCCAAACAAAGAAAATGAAAGAGCAAGTAATTGTATTTGAAGTTTAGAACACTTGAAAATTAGTGAGAATGTGTTTAGTTGAGTGAATATATAATTTTTAAGGATGATTTATGAAAAGTAATTACCCCTATTAATTGCACAACCACCAGACACCACCAACCAGTAATTTGGTCAAACTAGGCGATTGGGGATGATTCATCAACCATGAATGGCGTTTGGGAACTTCTGATGGTGTTTGGTCCCCAAACGCCATTGTAACAGGCGTTTGGCCCATGTAGATGAGACACGGGCCAAATGCCTTTGTATCAAGCTTTAGGGGAGCAGCCATCAGGCCCCAAACACCATTCATGACTGGCGAATCACCTGTCCTGAATGGAGTTTGGGGACTGCTGATGGCGTTTGGTCCCCAAATGCCATTGTAACAGGCCTTTGGCATGTGTCCTATCGACACAAGTCAAACACCTTGTGTCAAGCGTTTGGTTCCAATACTACCTATTATGCATAAAAAACCTGGATGGAAAATTATTTTTTATTTGTCACCAATAAAATGTTTGGATAGATTGATAGTTTGTAAGCGCGAGACGAGCCATAACATATGGGGCGAATCTACTCTTCGTAGAATCCAATTGGATAGATTGACGGTTTGTAAATGTTATCTTTAGAATCTAGTTTCAAATTTTAACCAACGATTCGACATAACTCCCCATAAAGAAACCCACAATATTAATTGCATATTTATATCCATAATATGTCAAATGCTTGTATGCAATTTATGCAACTTTGAAAAATTTATATTTCAAAAAACTTAGAATCCAATCCAAAAAAACTTAGAATCCACCATATTTATATCCACAAAAATTTGATATCAACTTTGACAAAACATCATGGTGTAACTTTTCTCTTTTTCGACAAAGCATCATGTGAATGTTTTGTACGCCTTCATGTTATCGTTTCGATTCAGTATCCTCATTGGTATCGTCATCATAGTCATCTTCATCATCATTAACTAAATCTTCATTATTGTCATCATCTTCATCAAATTCATCATCATCACTGTCATGCCTGCTTGCTTGAATTTTATATATGTGCAGGCGTCTTTGCAACTTTGCCTACAAGTGTACATATTCAGTATATTTTGATTTTAAAATAAAAAATAAATAGGGAAAGATTTTAAGTTTACAATTTTCTTATCATTTTTTATTGATGCTTTGGTCTTTATCATCGCCTTCATCTTCACCTCAGGTGCGCTCAACATTTTCTCGAATAACAGCTTGTCGTGATCGCCAATTATACACATCATGCCTAACGCGCACACCGCCGGCACCTACATTATCAAAATTGCGCGTTAATATGATATTGAATGACTAAATAATAAATATTAACTTCACAACTCATATAATCAACTTCAACAGATGGAAGACTCCAGACTAAAACATCATTTGGAATGTCGACCAACTCACTACCACCATCTGGGAGTGGTAACTGAATCTCCTATGATGGTAGTGTGATGTCAGGTACTCTTATATCATCAACGGTCACTCTAGCCGATCCTGATGCTCCTTGTACTTTTGTGGTTGTTGCGGTTGTTGGTGCTACTGCTGTGGCTTCTTGAAAGTGTTTTCAATAGGACGTAATCCATCTGACCCATTTTCAATATACTTACAAAATAACTAAACCCGGAGGCATCGACATTCTTTTTCACATTTTCAAGAAGCCAACTGTACCATCAAGCTACTAGTGTACTGTTCCCAAAACCACGAATACCAAGATCATAGAACTTAGCCTAAGAAACCAAAATGTAAGTATGACTTAGTGAAAAATGTGTGTGGAGAAAAATGTATTATAATCCCTATTGTGATTTTTCGCCGAACACCTTAAGGGAAATAAACATATACTATAATTTTTCATCCAAAAAATATATCGCTACCAATAATCATACATTTCTAGAAGCATCACATAAAAAACACTCAGTTTTCAAAATCATTCAAGTATCTATTTGGTGTTTTAACAATATAAACATAATAACCAAATTTTTTGTTAAAGAAACTTACATTTTTTCCTTGGATGGGATATAACATTTCATCGATCATGTTACGTGCATTCATATAAATATAGTATAAAACTTAATATTACATTTTATCAAACACCTAACAGACAATGAAAAAAATACACCATATAATTTATTATGATATTTCGTCGAACACTTTACGAGCACTCATGAAAATACTATAGTTTTCCATCCAAGATATATATTTCTACCAAAAACCATATATTTCTACAGTCATCATATAAAAAACACTCAATTTGCAGAATGAATCAAGTATATATTAGATGTTTTAACAATATAACACATAAGATTCAAAATCTTTAAAGAAAAACTTACATCTTGTTTGCTTGAGTGAGATATATGCTCCGTTGGAGCAATATGAAGAATATGCTTTCCTCTAGCCATTATTGGTGAAAATACAATATTAGAAGGATATGTGGTTTGGGGTCATGGGTTGGAGGGATTTGGCTCGGGTTTCGCGCGGGTTTTGACTCGCGTGTTGCAAAGGATGTGTTCAATGAGGGATTGTGGGTTTGACTCATGTGTTGCAACGGATTTGGATAGGTTTTGATGGATTTAAGGCTATGAAGAGAGAGATGAAGCTAGAGATGAAGAAGAAGGAGAATATGGTTTGAGTGAAGAGAAATAAATTGTTGAGAGAGAGGGGGAAGGGTGGGTATCGATTTTTAAGAATAAAGGGGAAGTGGTTTTTTAATGTTGGGGTTAATTTTGATAAGAAATAAGGTTAGATTTGATAATTAATTTTAAGGGAAATTAATTAAAACATAAAAGGTTATTGTCCAAAAATTATGGGGTTATTATTATAAAATAAAAGGTTAAATTTTAATATTTAATTTCAAACATTTTAGCGAATATGCTCGATTTAACAGTAGAATCCTAACTTAAAGGTTATACATGTTCGTCAAACTGATAAATATGATTTACCGACCATCATAATATTAAGACATATAATTATATTTGGAGAAAACCCGTCTCGCTCGATACTTATCACAAAAGCACAAGAACATTATCAATGACAACTTTTATCGAGTTTATGATTAAGTGTTTAATTGTTTCGGGAATACTTAATTAATCCAATCTATTTTCACGTAGTAAGTGAGTATCATGAATGTTTGCATTGAAATAATGATTTTTTTAATTTTTATCAATGATTTTTCCGGTGTACCGTAAATAATTACAAAAATATCAATTTTAAGGAAAATTGTGAAGAATGACGATTATAGCCATATAAATGGCGATTATGAGCAAAAAAAAGTGGCGATTGGGAGAGAGATTGATGATCGCCTATTAAGGGACTGAAACAGGCGATGGAGGCAGTAAACTAGTGCTTGGCTTTGACGATACAATTAACACCTTCGGGATGACGTTTAGGAGCTAAAAGTAGGCGATTCACCTATTAGGTAGGGTGATTAGGTTTTAGGGGTTCACCAAATACGTAGTGGTGTGTACAACAAATTCTTCAGGGTTTCACCAAAATTTAAAAATTCTTTTTTTTTGTGAACCCCAACACGTAATTCGTGAACCCCACTACGTAATTGGTGAACCCCTCCAAGAATTATTCTTTATACATAATTGGTGAACCCCACTATGTAATTGGTGAACCCCTCAAAGAATTATTCTTTCGTACGTATTTGATGAACCCCACTACGTAATTGGTGAACCACACTACGTAATTGGTAAACCACTCCATAAATTCTTCTTTTGTATGTATTTGGTGAACCCCCAATACGTAATTGGTGAACCCCAATATGTATTTGGTGAAATAAAAAAAACCTGCTACCTGTTGGGCTTTGTGTGGCCCAGATTGCTCCAAATGCAATCTAAGGTCCACAATAGCCCAGCATTCACGCGTGAATTTTTTTCACGGCATGATAAAACTTTCCATGTATTGCGTATTTTTCAATGGGGGAATAAAGAAAGACAGTATGAGTTGGCAATTGAGTGTTATGAGACATCGCCCATGTATCTTAAGGGCCAATTAGAATTGAATGTCTGACTAAGACGGAACAAAGTACATAAGAGAGAAACTTTACAATGCTAGGAATAACTTCTTGGCATTGATGCTGTGTCATTGTGACCCTTAGATTCATTTTGAAATAATATCGGACACACAAAGTCCAACAGGTAACAAGTTTTTTTTGTTCACCAAATACGTAATGGGGTTCACCAAATACGTAATGGAGTTCACCAAATACGTACTGGGGTTCACCAAATACGTAATGGAGTTCACCAAATATGTACTGGAGTTCACCAAATATATAAAAATAATTTTTAGAGGGGTTCACTAAATACATACTAGGGTTCACTAAATATGTAGTGAGATTCACCAATTACGTAGTGGGGTTCACCAAATAGGTACAAAATAATAATTTTTGGAGGGTTTCACCAAATACGTACTGGGGTTCACCAATTACGTACTAAGGTTCACCAATTACATAGAAAGGTTTACCAAATACGTACAAAATAATAATTCTTTGAGGAGTTCACCAAATATGTACTAGGATTCACCAATTACGTACTAAGGTTCACCAATTACATACAAATTAATAATTCTTGGACAAATAGGTACAAAATAATAATTCTTGAAGGGGTTCACCAAATACGTACTAGAATTCACCAATTACGTACAAATTCATAATTCTTGGAGGGGTTCACTAAATATGTACTGGGGTTCACCAATTACATACTAGAGTTCACTAATTACGTAGTGAGGTTCACCAAATACACATAAAATAATAATTCTTGGAGGGGTTCACCAAATACGTACTGGGTTCATCAATTACATACTGAGGTTCACCAATTACTTAGTGAAATTCACCAATTACGTACAAACTAATAATGATTGGAGGGGTTCACCAATTACATAGTGAGGTTCACCAATTACGTAGTGGGGTTCACCAATTACATACAAATTAATAATTCTTAGAGAGGTTCACCAAATACGTACTGAGGTTCACAAATTATGTACTGGCATTAACCAATTACGTAGTGGGGTTCACCAATTACGTATAAATTAATAATTCTTAGAGGGGTTCACCGAATACGTACTGGGGTTCACCAATTACGTACTGAGGTTCACAAAAAAATGAATTTTTAAATTTTGGTGAACCCCTGAAGAATTTGTTGTACACCACTACGTATTTGGTGAACACCTAAAACCTAATCGCCATATCTAATAGACGAATCACCTATTTTTAGCCCCTAAATATCATCCTGAAGGTGCTAATTATATCGTCAAAGCCAAGCGCTAGTTTTATGCCTACAATCGCCTGTTTCATTCCCAAAAAGCCATGTATAAATAGGCGATCACCTGTCTCCCTCCCAATCGCCACTTTTATTTATATGACTCTAATCGCCATTTATATGGCTCTAATCGCCATTCTTCACAATCAACCATAAAATTAATATTTTTAAATTATTTACCGTACACCGGAAATATTATTGATAAAAATAGAAAAAAAATTTATTATTTCAATGTAAATATTCATGATACTCACTTATTATGTGAAATGAGATTGGATTAATTAAGGATTCCCGAAACAATAGAACACTTAATCATAAACTCGATAAAAGTTGTCATTGATAATGTTGTTGTGCTTTGTTGACAAGTATCGAGCGAGATGAGTTTTCACCAAATATAATTATATGTTATGATGTTATGATGATCGGTAAATCATATTCATCAGTTTGAAGAACACGTATAACTCTTATGGTCGGATTCTACAAAAGCATGAAATTAAATATTGAAATTTGAAATTTAACCTTTTATTGTATAATAATAATCCCATATTTTTTTTGGATAATAACCCATTACTTTTTAATTAATTTATAACCCTATAAATTTAATTTTCAGATATAACGTTATTTCTTATCAAAATTAACTCTAACATTAAAAAACCTCTTCCCCCATATTCTTAAAAAATCGATATCCACCCTTCCCCCTCTCTCTCATTACTTCATTTCTCTTCACTCAAACCATATACTCCTTCATTATCTCCATCTTCATCTCTCTTCATAGCCTGAAATCTATCAAAACTGATCCAAATCCGTTGCAACACACGAGTCAAACCTGTAATCTCTCATTGAACATATCCCTTGCAACACACGAGTCAAAACCCGCGCCAAACTTGAGCCAAATCCCTCCAAACCCGCGACCCCAAACCCATATCTTTCTAATATTGTATTTTTTCACCAATAATGGCTAGATGAGAGCATAAAGTTACAAAGGGAACATTGAGTTCGAGCTCGAGCATTTCAAAAGGGTCGTACGATGCCATTAGTTATGGGGTAAATATATTTCGTCCAAAGAATCGAAATCTTAATAGCTCTATTCTTCATATTACTCCAACGGAGCATATATCTCACTCAAGCAAACAAGATGTAAGTTTTCTTTAAAGATTTTGAATTTTATGTCTTATATTGTTAAAACACCTAATATTTACTTGATTCCTTCTGAAAATTGGGTGTTTTTATGTGATGATTATAGAAATGTATGGTTGTTGGTAGAAATATATCATTTCTTGAGTGCCCATAAAGTGTTCGACGAAATGTCATAATGAATTATATGGTGTATTTTTTTCATTGTCCGTACGGTGTTTGATAAAATGCCATATTGAGGTTTATACTATATTTATATGAATTCCTGTAACATGTTCGGTAAAATGATTTATCCCATCCAAGGATAAAATGTAAGTTTCTTTAACAAGAAATTTGGTTGTTATGTGTTATATTGTTAAACACCAAATAGATATTTAAATCGTTTTGAAAACTGAGTATTTTTTATGTGATGCTTCTAGAAATGTATGATTATTGGTAGTGATATGTGTTTTGGATGAAAAATTATAGTGTATGTTTATTTCCCGTAGTAAGGTGTTCGACGAAATGTCACAATAGGGATTATAGTACATTTTTCTTCACACACCATTTTCACTAAAGCATACTCAAATTTTGGTTTCTTAGACTGAGTTCTATGATCTTGGTATTCGTGATTTTGGGAACACTATACTAGTAGCTCGATGGTACAGTAGGATTCCTGAAAATGTGAGAAGGAATGTCGATGCTTTCGGGTTTAGTTATTTTATAAGTATATTGAAAAAATGGCAGATTGAAAATTATGGCCGAAAAATGGTGGGATACAACCCACACCTTTCATATAAATGAAGTGGGTGAAATGACAATGACCCCATTGAACTTTGCTATGATACTGGCCTGAAAGTCGACAGTCGACAACTAGACTATGATTTGAAACTCTACAAGAACAAGAAGGCTTTATAAAAGCTAGTTGACAAACCGTTTTTAGAGGTTGGAGAAAAAAAGTTAGTTATCAATGGATATTTGATAATTATGTTAGGTACGAGTGTACTACTCCTAAGCAGGAGGACATTTGGGCGAGTGTATTTCTTCTAGTGCTTTTGGGTAGTATAATTTTTTACGACAAGAGCAATAAATTTTAATTATACTTCCTCCCCAGCCTACAAAAAATAGATGAGATATGAGAGTATAATTGAGGTGGTTCGGCATTGTCCGTATTGTATTGCAATATATACGCTTCATGCTACGGTAAAAGTGTAGGGACATAGGGTTTTTGGAGAGCATGTGAGGTATGAGCTTGTGAGTACTTTCATTGTTTGGCACTGAGCAGACCATTGGGTGGTCCAGATACGTTCTCGAGAGTAGCATGTTGGATAGACATTGAGTCGGGAACAAGGGATGTTGGTCACTGCCTAAAAGAATTTCGTGATAAACTTCGATATGTTAGGCCCGATGAGGTATGTGATTTATTATATCAATTCTTATCCTGCCCC
>QANY01009313.1:1583059-1645302 GCA_003255025.1 Datisca glomerata | reverse complement strand
ATTTTTTTCCTGCCCCCCCCCCCCCCCACCCTGAGTATGAATAATGTTTTATTGATAAACTATTTATTTTTTAACTTGCTACAAGGACCTTCTGGAAGAACATTGTACTTGGATGAGTGCGTCTCCTACAACGTATGGGAATCGAGGCACCGTACATCGCATACTGACCCCCAAATTCAATGTTATGTGATCAACCATTCACCATAGAGGATCTGTCTGGTGGTCTTGGAGGTTTCAGAGCGACACACTTTATCCAGGATGTAGATGGCGATAGTGATGATACTTATGATGAATACTTATGATGAATTCTGGAAGAACAACTATGATGATGCTTCTTCATCTTCGCAGGTGCTAAACGTCTTTAAGTGGTTTTTAAATATAGGACATTACTCATTTTGTTATACAATGTAATTTCACAATCTACTATGTATAGGTAGTAGCACCAGCAACCGCAACTGCCACAACAGTACCAGGAGAATTAGGGTCGGCTAGAGCGACCGTTGATGATATAAGAGTACCTGACATCCCACTACCATCATGGAAGATTCAGTTACCACTACCAAATGGTGGTAGTGAGTTGGTTGACATTCCAAATGATGTTCTAGTCCGGGGTCTTCCAATGCTGAAGTCGATTATGTGATTTATGAAGTTAATTTTATTATTTAGTCATTAAATATCATATTAACGCGTAATTCAGATAATGCAGGTGTCAGCAACATGCGCGTTAGGCATCATGCACCTAATTGGCGGTCTCGATAAGCTATTTTTTGAGAAAATGTTAAGCGCACCTGAGGCGAAGATGATGGCAGCACACTTTATCGTTGAAGTCTATGACGAGCGAAGATACTTATGATGAATCCCAGAAAAAGTCAATGTCTTACAACTATGATAGCACTTTTTCATCTTTGTAGGTGCTAAACGTCTCTAAGTAGTTTTTAAGTATATGAGATTACTCATATTGTTATACAATGTAATTTTATAATCTACTATGTATAGGCAGCAGCACGAGCAACCGCAACAACCACAACAATACCAAGAGCATCATGGTCGGCTAGAGCGACCATTGATGATATAAGAATAGCTGACATCCCACTACCATCGTGGCAGATTTAGTTACCACTCCCAGATGGTGGTAGTGGCTTGGTTGACATTCCAAATAATGTTCCAGTCCGGGGTCTTCCTTCTGTTGAAGTCGATTATGTGAGTTATGATGTTAATATTTATTTTTTATTCGTTAAATATCATATTAACGCACAATGCAGATAATGCAGGTGCCGGCGGCATGCCCGGCATGCATGATGCGCATGATCGGCGGTCTCAACAAGCTGTTTTTTGAGAAAATGTTGAGCGCACGTGAGGCTATGATGAAGGCCAAAGCATTAATCTATTTAATTGGATTCTACAAAGAGAAAATTCACCCTTTATGTTATCGTTCGTCTCACACTTACAAACCGTCAATCTATCTTAATGCATGTGTGCCTGGCATTTGGAACCCAAATGCGACCAGAAAGACCCATACCTCAGTCATGGTAAGTGAATCGCCTGTAATAACTGGCATTTGATGCCTGTTACTATGGCTGTTGGGGCCCAAACATGGCTAGCAGGATCCAAACGCATTCATGACAGGCGATTTTCCAGTCATGAAAGGCGTTTGGGGCCTGCTGGGTGCGCCCCAAACGCTTGACACAAATTCAATATTGACAGCCACAAACGAACAAGTCCATAACAGTTAGAAAAATACCAATTACATAACTGAAGGAACCCTAACAAATGATCGGTAATGCCAACCATAAATGAGCAATTAAAAAACAATCAAAAAATTCCCAATTATAGAACTAAAAGAACTTGAAACTATAATAAACAAAAAACAAAGCTCTCATGTTTTTCAAAATTTAAACAATATCTGACAAATTACCTAGGAACAATAGTCACGAAAAATTTCTACCCTGATGTCATACATATATCTCAAGACCCACACACCACAATTACACTTGCAAATGTAATAATGAGTGCATCATTAAAGGGTGAAGGAAGCCCAATTGAATTCGTGATCAGTGAATTTACCTATTTGATTGGGTGACCACTTGGGGTGACCTTGAAATTTTGAATGAAGAGAAGGTTGTTGGCGGAGGCAACAAATCTATGAGCTTAGGCCCAAATATCAAGTACATACCTTCTAACTATAATTTCATTCAAAAAATATAAAAGATAATCAATGTAAAAAACACATATGTTATAAGACAAAATACAAGTCATGATGATAAGTTAGAACATACAATATTTTTTACCTTTTTGGTTCATCCCGTGTTAAGTCGGCCATCTGGCAAGTTGTCCTATACAGTGACTTTCTGGTCCATGATGGAGATCTTGGCCATAAACCAATGATCTCGCCCATCGTGTACCGGAATACAAATCTAGATTACATTATATATTTATACAATCATACTAAGTCAACATTTAATATCTTAACTATATTAAATTTGTTTGCCGTCATTTCTAGCTTAAGCGTTGGCGCGTATCGATCCACGATCTTGTGTTTCCTTACAAAATTAGGAAGCTCTACTAGTTTTGAAACACATTGACTCTATAGTGGCACAACAAAAACATAATACACAACGTACATACAAACCTAAAATAATGATGATACAGAGTAGTAGATACTCACAACAAAGAACGTGGGAAGAAACCAGAATCGATTGCTCATCAATGCATGACGAGCCTCCACGGTCAAAATGCTAACAAACAAGTCTATAAGGTCCGAGCCAAGTCAATTCTACGGATCAAGAGTCTTTAGGTCTCTCCGTTTAGCATGGAGGCTAGAATGTCTAACGTGAATCTCACTGCAAAAGACAAATAAAAGATAAAGTTAGTCAAAATTTGGCCGATGGTGTGTCAAATTTTGTTAGATTAGTGTGACCAGTACCAATCCTCTAATTTTTTCTAAAAAATATATTCCACTAAACGTTCATCTTTCAATTCTAGTGGGTCCTGTAACGTGTACGGACCCACTTTAAATACCTTCTTATTTTGTTTAGTGGTTGGTTTACCCTTCAAATAGGGTGAACTAAGTAGAACACTATCTCTCCTCTCTCAAGTGCTGCGCAACTGCATCAGGAATTGACTTTCGGTAAACTCAAACAAGACTTGTTTTCCCTACCAAAACACATCCCCAAGTAAGGTGTTATATTAATAGTTAGATTATACATGTTATATATATAGAAAATATGAAATACGAATAAACAGAATAATACCTTTCGATGTCCTTTAGTTGTTCCAGTCATAGATGGTTTTCTGACCAATAACAGGTCAGCAAATACATTGTCTGAAGCATCCAGCTGGATGCCCTTTTCATCATTATCACCTTTATATAAAGTTGATGAAGAGACGAGTAGCTATTTTTCGTGGGAGCAACTCATATCCTCATCAAAACCTCCTTATTCTTTATCTCGAGTCAGGGTGACGCATGGCTCATCGTCTTAGGCTCAAGACTTCTTAGTGTCTCGTTCTAAAAGACTCGCCAATGTTGTGCACATGTTCTCTTGGACGACCATCATCTTTCTCTGCACCTCCATTAATTGTGAAATATCTGCCCTCATAGAGCTGGACTCCACCTTAAGAGATGCCAACATGAGCTGGCTCCGCCTGAAGAGCGATCACTTATGCACTTAAAGCACCTAGCCCAACGGCTTGCTCTTCAGGTAGATTTGCACACACGTCCTCCTGAACATGCTTACGCTCGTGGTCTTCCCGAACCTTACGGTCACCCAGAACGGCTTGCGTGACTGTATCGATCTACATAATACAAATATATGTGAATTAATAATAAATAATCATTGGTAATATAACAAACCAAATTTTCAATATTCTAAAATGCTTACCGAACAGATTTTAGGCCAAGCTTCTCCTCCCCTTGATTTTACAAAATAAATCATATTTACAACGGTCGTGTCGTTCCACCTTAGCGGAGAAGGATGGTTCAAGTCTACATAGTTGGAAGCACATGCCAACTTCTCTAGATAAAACAAGTGCATTGAAATGAATTTATGCAGAGGCGAAAACAACAAACTATGAACTCACAGATAATATTGACCAAATCTAAATCCACTCTCATATACTCCTAAAAATAATAAAAATTATGCTTCTTATCTACTGCCCTAATCGGATATGTAATTCTTATAGGATGAATTTTGATATAACAAAGCACTCGACTACTACAAACCAACGCACTCGTTCCCTAGGGGAAAACACTCTGTAAACAATAAAAAATAAGCATTCTGTCAATCTCAGAGTCACAATAATAGCTATAAAGAGATGGTAAACAAAATTTAATGGAACCCTAAAAATTAACAAAACCCTAAAAACGAATGAAACCCAAAATCACGGAACATGCAAATCGCAACAAGAGGAAAAGTCAAATCGCAAGGGAGATCCTAAATCAGAAACATGCAAATCGCAACAAAAAATCCTAAATAAGAAACATTCAAATCCAAATACTTCTCTAATAAGACGAAGAAAAATAATCTAGGGTAGAAAAGCTTGAAGGATTCTCAAACTTACCAAACCAAAACCCTACATAACGAAAAAAGCATAGAGAAGCGAGCTCAATCGAAGTCACTGAGGGAAGCTGTTGTGTGTGATCTTGCAACGGTGGTGGAGTCGACCTTGCAGCGGTAGTGGAGTCGACCTTGTAGCGGCAGTGTAGAGAGCTCGATTGAAGACATGATATGTTTTTTATTGAGAAAAGAGAGAAGTTATCAAAGAAAAGAGATAATGATGTGTTTTGTTCAAAGAAGAGAGAGAAAATGGTGTCTGGTTGTAAAGAAAATGGGGGGAATTTTAAATGAGTAGCTAAGATTGTCCTGACCAGATTCAACGACCAGGATCAATCCTAGTATCAATGCCGAGAAAATTTTTCCCGACATTGGAGTGGGATCTGAGTAGCGTAAGATGGGGTTGGGTCGTACGTATATGCCACGTGAACAAATAAACAAACATGAAGATTCTTCTATTTAAGTTACAAATCAAGAATCCTCTTATAGATTCATGTATTGGGCGGCTAAATTAGGTGAAAACCTTCTTTGTTTATTAATTAGTTTACTAATATAGTATAAAAAGGACCAAAGACAGTGAAAATGATGTATGTTTTAGCACACGTGGAGCACAGAAGTAGATATTATGTACTCAAAGTTAATTTCATGACTGATTAATCTGATCTCGAATGAGGGACTGAGGAATTGAAATTTTGTATTAAATATTTTGTTGCTATTGCATAAGCATCTATTCTTATCCTTTAACGAATACCTAAAGCCAGATGAAGAGAGTGTTATGGTTCGGGGAAGGAACCATATTGGATCCGAAAGATAATTTCAAAAAATTATGCTAGTGTCGTGCGAGCACAATCACATCCATCCACCATGGTACATCGATCTACTATGTGCTAACCATGTCAATGGTGAGTTGGGTCGTACACGTTACCTGTGATTATGAATTCTCTAATACAAATTAAAATATTCATTGGATGCTTGTGTTAGAGTGTGGAGTCTGCATGTTTTTTAAATACTCAAGGGTTTTTTTTTAACATTTTGTATCTCTTTTTGGTTGCTTTAATACCCTCACTATATAAAGGATAGGCAGCCGATTTGTGTGTTGAAAACTTGAGGGTTGAGAGATCATTTTGTAAAATTTTCCTTCTTTATTATAGTGAAAACCTGCAACGGCTAAAGTGAACGTAGCTCTCATATTAAGGGTGAACCACTATAACTCTATGTGTTCTTTGCGTTTTCATTTCAATACTAGTAGAGGATTAGCACGTTTAATCCTTAACCACTGGTAAAGTAAGAATACAGTCTGTGGTTTCTCAATTCTCTGCTGAGACAGAATACAGGGCAATGACTTAGTTGGATTGGCGTTGTTGGTTAAGCCTCCACACCGGTATCCTAGAGGTCGTGAGTTCGAGTCATATTCTCCTATTCCCCTTAGAATTTGTATTGTAACTTTGACAAAAAAAATCTTTAACCACTGGTATCAGAGCCTAGGTTGTGAGAAAATAAACTTTCTGTCAGTTTCCTATAATGAACAATGATTTTGTGGTGAATAGTCCTTAACGATTTAGAGCGATGGTTGGAGAAGAAGGATGATCTATTCATGGAATTGAGAAATTCAACGGTGTGGATTTTTCATTTTGGAGAATGCAAATCAAAGATTATCTCTACGGTAAAAATATACAGATGCACCACCCTTTATCGATGAAGAAAATCAGATACGATGTCGGAATCCTAATGGGAGCTCCTTGATCAACGGTACTGGGACTCATACGATTAACACTGTCGAAGAATGATACTTATAATGTTGCTAAGGAGAAGACCACAATGACATGTATGAGAAGCCTTCTATAAATAATAAGGTACATCTCATGAAAAAGCTATTTCATTTGTAGATGGGAGAGACACTCAAGTAGTAGTGCATCTCAACGAATTCAATACGATCATTAATAAATTGTCATCGGTTGAGATTGATTTTGATAATGAGATTCGTGTCTTAATTCTTCTGGTCTCTTTACCGAATAGTTGGGGGGCCCATGAGGGTGGCGGTTAGTAATTCCATTGGAAGCGTGAAGTTAAAATTCAATTATGTTACGGATCTGATTCTTGTTGAGGAAGTTCATAGAATAGATTTAGGTGAGACATCGACCTCACGTTCTGCGAAACCAGAGGCGAGGGTATTGAGAGGAAGTAAATCCTGATTTGGAAGAAAGTAGGTGTGTTAGAAATGTGGTAAGCCTGGTCACATAAAGATAGCTCGATGTCAAGGAACAGAAGAAGTAAATCTCGATTTGGAAGAAAGTAGGTGTGTTGGAAATGTGGGAAGCATGGTCATATAAAGAATAAATGCAAAGCAATGAAAGAGAATTATGCAAATGAAGTAACGGAAGAGGTACATGATGCTTTACTTTTATCTGTTGATAGTCCAATTGACTCTTGGGTTTTAGATTTAGGAGCTTCTTTTCATACCACTGCACAATAAAAAATTCAAGAAAATTATGTTGCTGGAAATTATGGAAAGGTTTACCTGGTTGATGGAGAACCTTAAAATATTGTTGGTATGGTTGACATTCTTTTAAAGATGGCAAACAAGTCTGCATGGAAACTCTATAGAGTAAGACATTTATCAAAGTTGATGTGCAATCTAATCTCAGTGGGGCGGCTTGATGATGAAGGGCATAATGTGACTTTTGGTGGTGGTGCATGAAAACTCATCAAGGAAGCTATGATTGTAGCTCGGGTAAGTAAAACTAGAACACTTTCTATGTCTTATAGTTGCAAGGATATAATTGCAGTTGCTCATGATAGTGTTAATTCGAGTATGTGGCATTATAGAATTGGGCATATGAGTGAGAAGGGAATGAAAATGCTTTTATCAAAGCGAAAGCTACCGAAGTTGAAGATATTGAGCATAACTTGTGTGAGAGCAGCATAATACTAGATGAGGTTTGGAGCAGTAAAGACTAAAGAGATAATCCTTTCTTTTCTAAAAGTGTTTGGTTGTCTTTCTTACTTTCATGTTAATTCTGCTGATAGAACTAAACTTGATCCCAAATCTAAAAAATGTTTTTTATTGGTGGTGATACCGAATTCAGTTATCGATTCTGGGATGATCAAAATCAAAAGATTACCAGGAGCAATGATATCATCTTCAATGAATAGGTGATGTACAAAGATGGATTGGGTACATAATTTGAAAACACATGTTTTGAAGTTAAGAAGTTAAATGTTGTTCAGTTGAAAGATTTTTCAATAATTAAGTTAAAAATAATGATCAGGAAGATCAAGACAAGATAGCTCTAGAAGTGAATCCACACACCCCTATGATTGAATCCAGGAGATCTTCCAGAGTTATTAGAGCTTCACAGGGATATTCTCCTTCTTTATGCTACATTTTGTTGACAATGGTGAACCAGATAGTTATGAAGAAGCAATACAAATAGATGAATCAATTGATTAAGATCTAGCCATGAGGGATGAGATGAAACCATTAATGCCCAATCAAACATGACAATTAAAAGACTTTTTACCTAAAGGAAAAAAAACATTGCATAACAAGTGGGTTCACCAGGTTAAAGAAGAACATGATGGAAGTGAATAGTATAAAAAAGCGAGGCTTGTTGTAAATGGATTTCAACAAAAGGAAGGTATTGACTATACTGAAATTTTCTCTTCAGTGGTCAAGTTAACCACAATCAGAATTGTGCTTGATTTAGTGGCAAAGGAAGAGACTTGCACTTAGAGCAGTTAGATGTAAAACCAGCTTTTCTTCATGGTGATTTGGAGGAAGAGATTTACATGGAGCAGGCACAAGGTTTTAAAGCACAAGAAAAGGAGAAAATGGTTTGCAAACTTCAAAAGAGCTTGTATAGTCTAAAATAGGCTCGAAGATAATAGTACAAGAAGTTTGATGGGTTTATGTATGATAACGGTTTCTTGAGGTGCCAAGTGGATCATTGTTGTTATGTGAAATTTTTTGACAACTCCTATATTATTCTACTGTTATATATAGATGACATGTTGATTGTAGGGGCTTACTGTTGTTTGTGAATAAGTAAGTTCATGTGTCGCTAATAAGTAATACAGTGATAAATGAGTGTCGATTTTCACAAAGAATATGAAATACACAGTGTTTAAATTACCAACACAAATTTTATTTACAAGAAAATGTTGTAGAAAAATGGATGAGTGATTTATACTAAGCCTAAAATGTAAAGTGCATGAATTAAAAGTTAGAGTATACTGATAACTGAATAGAGAAAGGCTACTAAAATGTATGAGATATTCAATAGGAAAGAGAGGCTAGTATAGTCAAATCTCTTTTTATTTACTTTATCAATACTGACCTAGTTTCTATTACTACAACGTCTCAATAGCATTACCTAAGCTCTCAAGCACACTAAATTGTCGTTTGTGAGATCATCAAGTATACCCTAACCATCTTCGTATCAAAGTTCAATCAGGTTTTATGCTGATAAATTAAGTTTCAACTAAAAGGGTTGCTAGTCAAGTCCATATGTATATACAACCCACAAAATGTCCAAGTCTACATGAATCTATTCTCATGCATTTCCAACTTAAACATCCAAGCATCGGTTAAGAGATTCCACTAGACTAAACCCTTTCAAGTCTCAATCTAACTTGTATTCTAATAGATATGGTCAATCACTAATAGAAATATACATGCGATACACATAAACTGAAATGCTAGAGAGAGCTTAGCAATAAAAACATCAATCAATAAGATAAAGTAAAATCTAAGTTCAATTTACCATACTAGTCTCAAAGTGAATTAGCTCATATTGAGCTCCAAAGCAAAACACAATATCTCAAATCCATTGTTTCCAGCATTAAAGATAGAAATGGGTAAAAGTTGTACAGAATACGAATTAAAGCAAAAGAAAGATGAAAGACTAAGAATAAACTAAGTATTCTTGCTCTCATCTGCTTCCTCTTCTTCCTTCCTTCTTTTGTTATCTTCTTCCTTTCTTCTTTATGCAGGTTCATTTTTCGTACCAGGCAGGTGTTGACTTCTCCTTGGAAAAATATCCCTCCCCTCTCCCCTAAAATAAAAGATTTTTTCTTTTATAGTAGCCGCGGAAACTAGGGTTTCCCTTAAGCACGAGGGCACGCGTCAAGCTTCCAAGAAAGGAGAGGACCACATGTGGCATGTGCTGCGACACCTGGATAACGGATTCTGACGCAAATGATTATCTCCTTTAACGAACTCATTACTAGATAGTCAAACGCTAGACCACTCACCAAGCTTGCATTGTATGCCTAGAGCTACAACAACCAAGAATTGTTGTAGCGTCAAATAACACCAAGCTTTGCAAACAACCCTACACCAAAGAAACCCTATGCATTAAACTGCCTAAAAATCATAAAAAAGGCTAGCAGGAATTTAAATCTAACCCTAAAACAAACTATTTTACAATTAACTTAAATAAAGTATTAAAATCATTTAATGTCCCTAAAACAAGAAACAACTTAAGCTTAGGAATGTCCTCACGAGAGGCATACCTAAATTACCAAGATCTAACCAAAAGGAAGCAAAACCAAACTTGTTTGTGAAATTTCAAAACAAGCTAGAATTTTTAACTTTACGGCCAATCTGTTACAGCATTAATATGCACTAAATTTTTAAAAACAAATTATTATTCAACATGCTGACTTCAGACATAAACTAATTCCCTAAGGTGAGTGTGTGCTACGAGTAAAGCCACTACTTTAGAACGTAAAAGATAATTCAATCCCAAGAATATTGATCCAAAGATCTCTAAGCTAAGCACTCAAACCTCTACCAAGCACAACATGCATCGACAAAACAATACAGAAAAAAGGGGTGAAGATTAATCACTAAGCACAAAAGGGAGTTGACTACTGCAATAATTTGGCTTCTTCTTCTTTTCTATTCTTTTTTTTATAGGAATAGAATCCATGTTATGTTTTGCTGTCTTTTTACACGAATGTCAATATTGGTGATAAAAGCACCCGGTTACTCAACAACAAAACCAACAAGGTTGCTACTTTAGTTTTACTTATAAAAATGCTATAGCCAGCTCGTATATTTGGCTACATTTTTACGCGAATGACAACACTTTTGGTGAAGACACCCGGTTACTCAGCAACCTAAAACAGATGAGCTATTCTATCATTTTCCTCCGGATACTTATTTTTTTTTTTTAGAAGCCAAGGTATTTTTCTTCAACAGATTTGTATACAAGATAATTTCAATACAACGTCAGTTCAGTTATTTTCTACTCAACATACTATCATATTGTTTTAGCAGAAAAATGGCACCAACCTAGAGCATTAAACCTCACTTAGGCTCAACATAACCTAAGCTTCCAAAATAACATATGGAACACCATTTCTTACTACACTACTAGACTTATAATCCACGTCGATTTGAT
This sequence comes from Datisca glomerata, assembly GCA_003255025.1. NCBI lineage: Eukaryota > Viridiplantae > Streptophyta > Magnoliopsida > Cucurbitales > Datiscaceae > Datisca > Datisca glomerata. Next base: position 1,634,345 of record QANY01009313.1, on the reverse strand, counting down.
TGATAATGTCAATGATTGTGGACTGGTCATACGTCAATGAAAAAGATATATTGATTATCATAGTTTGATATTAAATGTTGAATTGGACCGGATTAGTTGAGTTGCTATCAAAGAACTATTATTTTAATTGTGGCCAGGAAAAGAACCAATCGAATTGAGGCTTTGATGGACCCGAGTGGAAACTGAAAGATACTGACATGAAGTAGGGAAGAAGATGTTGGTTATAAACATTTTCATTAAAGGGCATAAAAGTAAAACAACCTTTTAAGTTAATACTTTCCCTAAAAATAGGGTCCTTTTTGCAGCTGAAACTTTAGGTGGACTATGTAGAATGGAGCCGAAACAGAAAACGGAGCTATTTACTATGATTTTCGAGTTGATGCAATTAGGCCCAACTGACAAAGAAAGATGCTTCAAGGGTGGGATTATGAATCTAAGGAAGAAAATAATAAATGGCGTTGGATCTATAATCAATCAGCACCACTCACTATGCTTCAATAGAAAATCTCTCCCTTACCCGTACAGGGGTGATCCCACCATTTGAGTCTAACGTATGAGGATAATCAAAGGGTGAGATCGCCCTTGGTATCGATAACGGATAATGATCCTTCTTCAATATTTTCTTTCCTTTCCCTTCTCCATGAGACATTAATGATAGATGTAACAGGTGGAGGAAGCTGAGAATGAAAGATTGATGGGGTTATGCTGATGATAGTCAGCATTGTTAAAGATTGTGGATGTGGGAGAGAGGGAGATGCATGCACCTGACAAAGACTATACTTAACTCACATGTAATGTAACAATTTTATGATAATGATGTTTGTTTCATTTTGCTTTTTGTTTTCGTTTTCTTTGGAGGGTCAAATAATATCCCACTGCATATGTGAGGAATAGTAGATATATTAGAGGCCACACCACACACCTCACCCGGAATATCCCATCAATCTTGTGGTGTAGTGTAGGGCATAATCTCCAAATCTCAGCACACATCCATGATCAGAATTAGCCCATTTTCGATTCGATCCCATATATATTCTCCATCGAACATGATCATGATTCATGACCAGGAAGCATTTTTTTAATTTGTTAACGGAAACACATGCAGTTTATTTGCTTTGCTTCTGAGCCAAACAATGAATTATTTGTGACTTAATTATTTCAATCCAACCCCACATATCTTGCTCCCTCGCTTCCTTCATATCTTCTCAACACAACTTTTGTATATAAACAAACTCTTATATAACAATTATTCCTGATCAGTGAAAACCACAAACTTTACGTTCTAATTTGATTATATAAACAACCCTTACATTCTAAAGGTTTGTTATTTTTCTCCCTTAAACGAAAAACAACAGAAAGCTTGAAAGAATAAAGACGATGAACAAAGCAATAACGTAGTTTGTTTATGATTCTCAATGAATGAATGAATGTTACAATTGACATTTACTTATAGGTTTTAATAGAATATGAAATCACATATTTAGTAATGAAATTACTACAAAAATCGTGGGAATATTCCCATATCTAAGGGTTTCGGCTTGATTTTGAAAGATAATCTCATTTTCGGGAAGATTCGATTTTGCTTTGGGTATAGCTCAATATTCCTCAAATTGTATGAATTTGTTTGAGCTATTGGAGTAAATCTATTTGTTGGATGATCTTGATCAACGTTCCTCCAACTTGTTGTATTGGCTTGCCATGTGTCCTGATTAATTCCCTTCTCGTAATTGCCTAAACTGATCTCACGGCCTTGGTATGCTATTCTTTCTAATCTGAACCTACGGTCCAGATCTTGCCACACTTATTGTGATATTTAATCATGTTCATTTGTCCCCAACAAAATTCTATTTGTTGAGGTGTAATGATTATTGTCCATTTCTCAAGACACTATGATGTGATTTCCACAGCTTTTTGACACCATTTTCCGAGACCGGTAATTATTAACGTCATAAAAAGTAAAAATAAAGTAAGAAAAAGGAGCACGCACATGTGAACTGCACGCTTCGTTTTCATAATCACTAACATTTCTCTCGAATCTTCCACATGTATCCTCCATGCCTCGTCTTTCAGAGCTTTAGACTGTCTTATCGCTGTTATGTCTTCCCATTGTCTGCTTCCCATTCTTGAAAATGAGAGTTCGGAGGATATCATTTTCCCTTATTGCCAACGGACATTTTCTCATTTGCCTGTACTCACATCATTCGGATCTCGTGCTTATCAATCATGACTGCCTTTTCATATCTTCTTTTTAGAATTAGGCATTTTTTACATTCCTTTGAAGTCCGATGTCTATAAAGGAGGACTATTCCATTTAATTCTTTTTCCTACTATTCCAGTAAGTGTTTGTCTTCCTCCATTTTCTTCTTCTTCAATCCCATTTTTTCATTTTTTTCTCCTTTCGCCATGGAAGAAGAAATTATTTTTAGGCCTAGTGTCCTTCTAGTCAGATTCCAAAAGGAACTCGACCGTTTAATAGCCTCTCACCGGGATGTTTTTCCCCCAGATGTCCTTTGCGAGTTAGGAGAGAGTAACGCCACTGGAATACCCTGTTATCCTCCTTACCAGATAACCCTTAGCCCAATGTGTATAGCTGTAGGTCTCAAACTACCATTCTCCTCATTCTTACGTAAATTTTTTCATAGTGTGGGTTTGGCTCCTTCCCAATTTACCCCTAGTTCATATATGATTCTCTTAGGTTTTGAAGCTTTGAGTAGGGGGCATAATTCAAACTTAGGAATAGATGAACTCCATCACTGTTATATAGTCAAATATAGGAATGGGAGTTATTATCTTGCCCCCCGTCCTTCGGAGCCGAGATGAAAGTTGATAACCGCCCTTCTAAAAGGGAATAAAGGCTAGGAACGAGATACCATATTGATTGGTGGGAACTAGGGCGGTGATGGCCACTAGACTATCCCAAAAAATTTGGGTGCTTTTAGTAAGTTACCGGAGCTCCGGTTCTTTTCCTTTTTCTGGTTTTTACTTTCATTTTTATTTATTTTGTTTCGAATTAATTGTCTTTTGTGCAGGTCCCAAGAAGAACAAGAAACCATACTTGTCGAAGTCTTCTATCGACAAGATCAATGCGGCATTTTGTTGCCAAGTACAGGACTGAAACGATCTTCTGGATTCCCGAAGATAAGTAGAAGTTGCTTTCATCCTAGTAGCGACTCGTGTTGTAATTTTATCTTCATAAACTTCTCTCCCTTCCTCTCCTGAGCTCTCGAGAGGTATTCCTATTCCCTTTCCACCCAGTTTAATTTCCAGCACTTCTATTTTCACTTACTCCGAGCTGGAAGATGAGGAGGTTGAAAATTTGTTTTGAGGAATTCCTGATCCTGAAGATATGTCAAAGCGTATCCGGAGTAGAATTCTGGGGGTAGTGGACGACGAGAGAAATGTTCATCCAAGAACGGACCCGTCTAGTTCAACGGGGATCCTAGTGCCACCACCACTCATTGTGCCTAGCAATCCCGTTGTTGAGACTGATTTTGTCGAGTCGAGGGAGGAGACTGGTCCTCGCGTGTCTCTTCATCCTCCTCATGCTGCTGAAAATGAGTCTGTTCCTTCTAACTCTGTTGGTTGCCAAGAAGGGGCTGAGGAACTTCCTCTGTGGAAGTGGAGGTGTTTTGCTGCGGCTCCTCCCGTTTTGACTTTGGTGAGTTTCCTCCAAGATCCTCGCTCTTCACACATCGTGGTACAGGGAATTCAATCTGAGGCTAATATGGTGCATGCTCGAGGGATGTCTGTTGGCAACCATATCTGCTCTTTGAGCCATTGTTTAATGAAGGTAAGAGCCTTCTAACTCTTCCCGCTTACAGTATCTTTCTTCTGTTTTCTTTATATTTTTTTTCTTTTAGAGTAACGTTAGCTAACACCCTTCTCTTTTTTTTCTTTTTAGGCAATCATATACCATAATGTTCTCCACGAGCATTATCTTGCTATGGAGCATGGTGCTCTCACTTGGAGGAAGAAGGCAACTGAGTGCCAGGGTGCCTTGGTGGAAGCTTTAGTTGACAACGAATGACTAAGGAAGGCACAATCCGAGCTCTGGAGTGCTTTGGATCAGTTTGCCAGGGATGCAACTATCACAGCTGAGGAGTATTCCCAGACTGTCAATTCCTTGAAGGATGTTTTGATGGCTTCAGTGAGTGCTTTAGCTGAAGCGGCTGAGAATCTGAAGGTAGCTGAGTTGGCCAAGGCTCAGGCGGAGGAACGAGAGAAGTTGGTAAGAGAGGAATACCAAGCACTTTTCGACAAAGCTAAAAGGATGGTTTATAATATAGGCTACAGAGATGACCTAGCAAAAATACCTCCCCAGATGCCCCTATAAGAGCTTCCTGCATCCCGTTCTGAGCAGGATGCCCCATTGAGGATTCCGTTGTTGATCTTCCTTCTTCGGGAAATGATGAGCTTAAACTTAGCTCTCTCCCTTGATTTCTTGTACTGATTTTCCTGCGCTTTGTTTGTTCTTAACTATATTTATTTATTTATTTAGAATTATTAATGAAACAAAATTCCTTTCGCTTATTTGAGTTCTTGGCTAAACTTTTTAAATTATTCCAACTTAACATTTAAAGAATAAAATTTAAAAGAAATTCCTGCTTCCATTGCTTTTAGTTGCCTTTTCCTGTGAACGGATGCTCTTTGTCATAGGATTCCTTTATTCTGTTTTCTGTTCGAAATTCCCATCTTCACAAACTTGTGCATTTTTTAAAGTTTCACGTTCTGTTTCTACCTTATTTGATCATTTCTGCTCTCACGTACTTGGGCATTTATCCGTTTCACGTCTCGTTTCCACTTTGTTTAGTCATTCTCGTTTTCATGCATCTAGGCTTTTCTTAGGGCTTCTCATCTCGTTTCCACCTTATTTGATTTTTCTCATTTGTTCATACTCTCGTTTTCTCATACTTCTTTATTTTACACATTTTAGAGAATGATTCTTCCACTCTCAAGGGCTTAAGCCATAAGACCGCCGACCTTTTGATTTTCACATTTTAGAGAGAATGTGTCCATACTCTTAAGGTCTTAGGACACAAGACTACCGACCTTTAGTTTCCACATTTTAAGAAACATGTTTCCTCGTTCCAAGGCCTAAGGTCACAAGACCACCGACATTTGGTTTCCACATTTTAGGAAATAGGTTTCCTCATTCCCAAGGGTTTAGGCCACAAGACCGTCGATATTTAGTTTCGACATTTTAGGAAACATGTTTTCTTGTTCCCAAGGGCTTAGGCCACAAGACCGGTGACCTTTAGTTTCCACATTTTAGGAAACATGTTTCCCTGTTCCCAAGTCACAACTTCCATTGTAAAGCATTGAATTGGTCTTGCATGGTTTACCATGTCGTGTGAAGTGCTTCAGCGTTCCTCTGTTCCATCTCCCATATCTCGTTCAAGATCGTTTGGAGCATCTCAGTTGGCGGAATGGGTTGATTGGCATTCTCATCCCCATCCTCGATTCTGCTTTTCCTAGTTGAGGGCAGTGTTCGACCTAGTTCGAGGCATCGTTCAATTTTTGAGAGGTCATTTTCTTGAGGTTTTATCTTAGCTCTCAATGAAAGTACCAAAATGTAAATGATCTTTTCTCCCTTACATGAAAAATAACAAAAAGATTGAGAGAATAAAGAGGATGGACAAAGGAATAACGTAGTTTATATTTGATTGTCAATGAATGAATGTTACAATTGGCTTTTACTTATAGGCTTTTACAGAATTTGATTATTATATATTTAGTAATGGAATCACTACAAAAATCGTGGGGAATATTTTCATATCTAAGGATTTCAACTTGATTTTTGGAGATATTCCTGTATCAGGGAAGATTCGGCTTCGCTGTGGGGATAGCTCAATATTTCTCAAATTGTGTGAATTCGTTTGAGTTATTGGAGTAAATATATCCGTTGGATGATCTTGATTAATGTTCTTCCAGCTTGTTGTATTGGCTTGTCACGTGTCCTGATTAATTCCCCTCTCGTAATTGCCTAAACTCACCTCTACCCTTGCCTGTGCAACTTCCCGTTGTAAAGCATTGAATTGGTCTTGCATGGTTTTCCATGTCATGCGAAGGGCTTCACGTTCCTCTGCTCCATCTCCCGTATCCCGTTTAGGATCGTTTGGAGCATCTCCGTTGGCGGAACTGGTTGATTGGCATTCTCATCCCCAATCTCGGTTTTGTTTCCCTCGTTGAGGGGTAGTGTTCGACCTAGTTCTAGGCATCGTTCAATTTTCGAGCGATTATTTTCTTGAGGTTTTATCTCAGCTCTCAATGAAAGTACCAAAATATAAATGACGTTTTCTCCCTTACATGAAAAATAACAAAAAGCTTGAGAGAATAAAGAGGATGAACAAAGGAATAATGTAGTTTGTATTTGATTCTTAATGAATGAATGAATGTTACAATTGGCTTTTACTTATAGGTTTTTACAGAATTTGATATCACATATTTAATAATGGAATTACTATAAAAATCATGGGGAATATTCCTATATCTAAGGATTTCAGCTTGATTTTGGGAGATACTCATGTATTAGGGAAGGTTCGGCTTCGCTTCGAGGATAGCTCAATATTCCTCAAATTGTGTGAATTTGTTTGAGTTATTGGAGTAAATCTATCCGTTGGATGATCTTGATTAATGTTCTTTCGGCTTGTTGTATTAGCTTGTCACGTGTCCTGATTAATTCTCTTCTCGTAATTTCCTAAACTGATCTCACAACTTGATATATTGTTCTTTCTAAGCTAAATCTACGATCCAGATCTTGTCACATATATTGTGATATATAATCTTGTTCAAAACCCAAAAACAAAAAGGCAAAAATTATGTTGGAGACATTATAAAGTCAAGAATGCGGTGGTTTGCAGGTACTATCGCACTCAATTGATTAGGAGACTCGACAATAATGTCTCAATTATCACTACACGGATGTACCCTCTTCTGCATTTATGTGAGGGTGGAGACTCGACGATAATTGAACACTGAGTGATGACACATAGATATATCACTTTTCTAAGAGTTGAATTTTTTGAATTAATGTGATCGAAGTTTTATATAGCTTCTATGTTTTTGTTACATGTGCATTATCTATTATTTTAAAAATCACGATAGGAAATAAACCAGTGGGATAATTTTTGGTGATATGACCAATTGAACTGAAAACACTACACTGCCTCGATTAAGTGATTCTCAATGATTATTAGGGTTCATTTGGTATGTGAAATCTATAATGAATTAATTGTAATTAAATTGATAGACAAAATATGTTTGACATGTTTCGTTAGTTAATCAATAGAGTATTTCATGATAATTTAATATTGTTATATTTGATGTACGTATAATTTTATAATAAATTTATGTAAATACTGTTAAAGTTAATTCAATTGCTTCCTCAAAATTATTTTACCTATTTTTTTAAGACAAGTCAAATGTTTCATCAGTAGATAAATTAGTATTACTGATAAGTTAACATTGGTGTCAATTTTAATTACTAATTATTGTAAACGAATAAATCAGTACTACTAATAATTACTAATTATTCCCAATAACTTAAGTATCTAATAGAAGGTTTTTTTCAGATAATAATAATCATAATTAATTATGTATGAAAAGAAGTTTGGCTCATAATTCATATTATGTCGTAGATTAAGGAACAGAAGGATTAATTAGCTACAGAAACCCCGAGGGAGGGGTGCACGTAAAAGCATGTGCAAATGGCTCCTCAACTCCATGATTGAATGAGTAAAACCAATTGATCGAAGCTGGCAAACACATGGCCCCATTCTCCTTCTATCACAATTTGTGACTCCTCATCCCAATTTGCAAACAAAAGTTAGATGAAATCTCTGTGTTACTGCTTCTAATCCTCAATTTAACTTGTTCATCAAAGTTCATTAACTTTGATGAACAAGTTAAATCGAGGCACTGATCTTAAGGTTGATTCCATCTTTCCGGCTTTTAGCTGTCTAACCCACCATCATCATACCACGAAGCACATGATCAAATCCTCAGCCCCCCTCTTTTTTATTTTCTCTCTCTATGACTCCCTTTCATGTGACTCCCAGCATCGCTTTGCATCTGCTGCACTGCATTCTCTCTCTCTTTCTCACTCTTTCACACGCACACACATTGATTGAGATGCAACACACGTTTTGCCGTTTTGGTACTAAAAGAGTGGTAACATGTTGAGATTCAGATGCTATCCAGGATGAACATGAGCGCGCGGGAACCTTTGGTCGGAGGGAGAAATACTCCGGTGTCATCCCAGCATCGTTGTGGTCTTAGTTTGACTGGAATCTCCAAGGATTTCGACGAGAACTTGGATCTCTTCTCCAGGAATCGCCTCACTCTCTCTGTTGCCTCACCCGATGATTCTTCTTATGGTAAGGGTACTCTCTCACATCACCCTTTCATCACTTCTCCCCTTCTTCTTCTTCTTCTCTATCTTGTATCTTCCTCTATTAACGTAGACAATTAAGTTTAATTAACATCCAAAACGGAAGTAATGCTCGTGATCTGTCAAGATATCATGAACTAACCACCATGTTCGTTTCGGTACGTCGGGAGGATTAAGTCATATTCCAGAGAATCATCGATAACTTATCCTATATTATTCGTTATCCGATTTGTCAGCATCCAAGAGGCAATTTTTCTATTTATTTTTTTCTTTTTAAAAGTGGAGCATTAATTTAATTCGTTGAGATGAGTTAAAAGGCTTATCATTTACCATTTATCCGACGTCGTTTCTATCGCCCACCGACCAGGTACCATACCACCATGGCTTTGCCTCGGCGTCCCCGCGACCAAGTTGCAGAACATAGTGATTCTAAAGAAATGAATCATAACCTTTTTATTTGGTATTATTTATAATATTTACGCTGGATAAATAGATATAGCTCTCATCCCATCCCCTATATTAGTTAAGTTGGTGTTATCTTACATAGAATTATCTCTTATTTGCTTTGAATCGATCTGTTTCAGTCAAATTGGGAAGACTTTCTCTTGGATCAGTGAAATTGGCGAAGCATGGGATTGATGATCTTTTATCGTCAACCGATGGAGGAAAACATGATTATGACTGGTGACTTATTGATCTTTTTCTCGATTTTTTTTATTCCGTCAAGTACCTATCAATGTCTTGTTTTATTCGTTATGTTGCGGGAAGATAATTGCATTAGAGGTTCATTCAAGTGCTCTTCTTGCGAATTTACATTCATTACAGAACAAGTTTCTAAATTTCGTAGATTGATTTCAATTCAGAGAATTTAATCAAGCTTTCCAAAACAGTGATAAAAGGCAGAAGACATCAATTTAACGGTTGAGAAACTTTGGTTTGTGTAGCTTCTTTTATTCAGACAATATGACTAAAAGTTGATCGGTTCGCATGATTTTCCCTTTTCTATCGTAATAGCTGAGCAATGTTGAGAAACCAACAGATTCATGAATCATGAGTTACTATAACTACAAGTTGACTTATAGTTGAGAGCTTTGGTCTTGTTGCTTGTAGCTATCTATCTTTTGCTCTTGGTACATGTGAACGTTTTCCAAATATTCTAAGCATATCTCAAAATATTAGTTTAGATATTAGAGCAGTTACATAGTTCTTCACAAGAAATGGGTAAACAATTGGCTTCCTTAGCTTGACGCAGCTTCTGAGTTCGGCCCCAAAATATTGATCTGCCTGTATTATTCCAATAATGTTTGAAGAGCCTATTTTTCACTTATTCTTGAGTTAGCTTTGGATTTAGTCCCTTGGGTGTGAAATTAGAAATTTAGTTATACCACACTAATTTGTCCACACAACACTTAATGTTTATACTACTTTTGCGTTCAACTTGAACAAACTCAGAATGTCTCTTTTTATTATTCTAGTCAAATTGTTTCTAATTTGTAAAGTTGTCATCAGGCTTCTCACTCCACCAGAAACTCCCCTTCTCTCTTCATCAAACGGAAATGAGTCACAAGCAACTTTAGCAGCTAGAAGAAGCACTTCCTTGGTTAGATCATCTTCTACCACAAAAGGTTCAAGGGTATGCCTCTGTCTTCTTTGCCTCTACTGTTTCTTCTGAGTTGATTAATCCTCAATACCTTTTCACTAGTTAAACAAGAAACTTTCCTTTTGATTACTGCCAATGTTCCCCTCATGTGAGCAAGAACTTAGTCTGAAATTGTTCTTTGTTTTCTTATTAATTGAATGTCTTGGTACAAGGATCAGTGCTTAACTTCACTTTCCTTTCATTTCAGCTGTCAGTTTCTCAATCGGAGAGCACATATTCCTCAAGACCAACTAGAAGCAGCTCAGTGACTCGGTCCCCGATCTCCACTCCACAATACAGTACTAATTCCTCTAACAGATCTTTGGCGCTCGTCAACACAAGCTCAGCTTCAGTTTCTTCTTACACCAGACCTTCCTCACCCGTTACTCGCTCACCATCTACAGCAAAACCTTTAACTCCATCCTCCCGTCTGATATCATCAAGATCATCAACTCCTTCAAGAGTCCGTCCAAACCCCACCTCCTCCATTGACAAAAGTCGACCATTACATAGCTCAAGGCCCTGTACTCCTAGTTCAAGCCCACAAATTCCTCCAAATTTAGGCTCTCCAGCAACGCGGTCAAATTTTCGTCCTACCACACCCACCCGTCGAAATGCTGTTCCTTCTTTGTCTACTGTAGTACTTCCCACAACCTCTGGTGTGCGTCCTTCACAAAATGGATACAATACAACACCAGCATCCCGACCAAGCTCTCCTGGCCCTCGAGTTCGGTCCTCACCGCAACCAATTGTTCCCCCTGATTTTCCACATGACACACCTCCAAATCTCAGGACCACATTACCAGACAGGCCAATTTCAGCTGGCAGGTCCCGTCCAGGTGTTACTTCCAGCGTGAAGGGGAATTCAGAAACACCAGCCTCTGTGAATGTGTCTAGAAGATCATCATCTCCGACTGTCACTAGGGGAAGACTCATAGATTCCCCTGGAAAGGGATTTGGAAATTCCAAAGCACAGCTGCTTGATTCTTCTGAGTCTAGGAGAGCTTCGCATGCTCCCGAGGCTGCCACAAGGAAACCTGTGAGGACTTCAACAGCCACCCCAGAAAGCACTGGTTTTGGGAGGACTATCTCGAAGAAGTCACTAGACATGGCTATCAGACATATGGTATGCTCACTCTCTTCATCTTTTAGGTTCAGGATCTTAACCGTCATCATTTCTGATCCACATAGTTTCTGGAAGTTCTGAGTGACAATCTACCTAGCCAGATTCAAACATCACCGAACCAATATTCATATGATCACTACTTTACATGTTGGCTCCATTAATTAACGAATGAGAACAGATAAAACATAAAAGAGTGACGGTGAGAGGACATCATGAACATGATATCTTATATTTGTGCATAGATTTATCAGTACATTACTATTTAGGTAGAAGGGAGCAATTTGGCCTAAGCAATGAACGGCATCGAATGCAGACCCTATTTGTGAATAACATGCCTAATAAGTTATTTGGAGGACGAGATGGCCATTAGCTATTGTTGTCCAAAGAGATATTGTCATGCCAGGGTACCATTTTTCCAACGTTTCTGAGTACTAATATTCAAATCTGCTCTGCTGTAGGATATACGAAATGGTACTGGGAGCATTCGGCCATTGTCGGGCACTACCCTCTTCCCTCAGAGCATTAAACCTTCCACTTCCAAAAACCAGCCCATTCCCGCTCCAAATTCTGTGTCATCTGTCCATGTAAACGGAGACTTGCATTGGGGCAATAATGGAGCTATTCTGGTGCAAGGAAGCCATTTTCATAGACCCAAAGAAAATGGAACCAAAGCAGATGACAGGCGGTTTTCGGCAAAATTGAGTGAAGTTGACAACATTTATGAAAGTTCCCGTTACGATGCGATATTGCTTAAGGAGGACGTGAGAAATACAAATTGGCTGCTCGGCATGGATGATAAAACCGGTATAGAGCCAATCTTTGATAACGGATTCGATCCTCTCCCTGAACCTTTCGGTCTGTTATAGCATTAGAGAATTGAGTTAATGTATTTTGTTTTTGTTATAATTTTATTTTCTAATACCATTTTCATTTTTGTTTTAAGAGGGTGAGGTCCATTAATCTGCAAACAAAACCAGCAAAATGAAGAAGAGATGGTATATGATTATGAATATGATCATGTTCAGTCTTTATTCTTTATTGTAGAGGATGTGGTTAGTTGAATTTGAAATTAAATAACTAGAGCTATGTTAGTTGTCAACAGACTATTAAAAAAATGGTTGGTTCAACAACTTTAAAACGTTCAAATGACACTACAAGAGAAAAAAAAGTCAATTCTATTAAAATTGATTGGTTTTGATTTAGACCTTAAAAAATTAATTATTCATAGGGCCACCTAATATAAAATTAAGAAAAAAAATCAGGTCCAACAACTAACATACATAGCCCTCACTTGAAAAGGATGTGGCATCTTCCCTCGCATAGGATCTTTAAAATGATTATTTGGATAAATATACTCTTTTGTATTTAGTTAAAGAAATTTATATTTTTTTTTAAAATAAAAAATTTTATATCATCACCAACTTCACATCACCACTTATAATCTCTTTATTTCTTTATCATTTCTTTATTCTTTGCCAAATGCACATGTCTAATCAATTTAATAATCTCTTATTCGTATTCTTATTCTTTATTTTTCAACGAAATTTCTTTAAAAACTTAAAAGGTTCAAGTAATTTTTTATAACTACTTGAACTCTTCAAGTAGTTATTTTTTTATCAGTCAACACACATACATCAGGTGACTACTTCAGTAGTGTTATGACTACTTCAAGTAGTGTTTATAACTACTTTAAAGATTCAAGAAATAATTTTTTTTAGCAATTACTCATACGCCAGGTGACTACTTGAAGGGTTCAAGTAATTTTTTATGATTACTTGAAGAGTTCAAGTAATTTTTTATCACAACTTGAGTCTTTTTTTTACATTTAAAAATAGGAGAAAATGAACGTTGAGTATTTAAAGGGTTCATGTAGTCATAAAAAACTACTTGAACCCTTCAAGTAGTCAAAATTCATTTTCTCTTATTTTTTGGATGCAAAAAGGTTCAAGTAGTCATAAAAAGCTACTAGAACCCTTCAAGTAATCATAAAAAAAATACATGAACCCTTCAAGTAGTAACCTCGTGTTTAGATTGCTGACTGGAAAAAAAATAACTACTTGAACCCTTCAAGTAGTGATTTTTATTTTGGAAGTCAAAATAAGTAATTACTTGAAGGGTTCAAGTAGTTGTATCTGACTACTTGAATCTTTCAAGTAGTTGTTAATGTCTACTTGAAGGTTTCAAGTAATTATTTTTTTGTCAGTCAATCACCCATACACCAGGTGACTACTTGAAAGTTTCAAGTAATGGTTTATGACTACTAGAATATTTCAAGTAGTTATCTTTTATTTGCTCAGTTAGCAACCTAAACACCAAGTGACTACTTGAAGGGTTCAAGTAGTTTTTTGCGTCTAAAAAAATAAGAGTAAATGAATGTTGAGTACTTGAAGGGTTCAAGTAATTTTTTATGAGTACTTGAGCCCTTCGAGTACTCAACATTCATTTTTCCTTTTTTTTTACGTAAAAAAATGCTCAATTAGTTATAAAAAAACTACTTGAACCCTTCAATTAGTCATAAAAAGCTACTTGAACCTTTCAAGAAGCCACCTGGTATTTGGATTGTTGACTGAAAAATAAAATAACTACTTGAAGGTTTCAAATAGTCATAAACAACTACATAGACCCTTCAAATAGTCACATGGTGTATGAGTTGTTGACTAACAAAAAATTACTTGAACACTTCAAGTACTAACGTTAATTTTCTCCTAATTTTTTAGATGTAAAAAATGGGTTAAGTAGTCATAAAAAACTATTTGAACCCTTCAAGTAGTCACTTGGTGTTTGGGTTGCTGACTGAAAAAATAAAAAATAACTACTTGAAAAAGAAGAAAAAGTAGAAGAAAAGATGATTCGATTGTGTATTAGGAAGGTAAAAAGAAATTATGAAAAAATTGAGAGATTACAAGTGATGGTGTGATATTGGTGGGCCAGGCGTATAAATTTCCTTATATTCAAATGGGAGTATAAATTTCTTTATCCAAACTTAAAAGGGTATATTTATCCAAATAAGCTTTTTTTAAACTGTAGTTTTGAAATTAATTCCAAAAGTAAGGTACTTTTAAACAACTCACGCGAAGTCGTCTTTACAAAAGATGACTTCGTGTTGGATGTGGCCTCGGTGGAGCCACATAGGAAATCGTCTTTGTAAAAGACTTCAACTTTAATTAAAAGTTGAAGTCGTCTTTTGCAAAGACGACAATGTTTAGTGAAATCGTCTTTGCAAAACACGACTTCACAGTGTCCCATTTAAAATCGTCGAACGCGATTTCACACTAAGACAGAACAAAAAAAAACATTTTTCACTTCTCCCTTCCTCTGTATGACGACCAAACCATTCCCCTTCCCCCATCGCCGTCCTCCGCCGATTTCACCAGAGTTGACCACCATTTCACTGGCGTTAACGCCCTCTCACTCTTATTTCACTCTCATTCACATAAAAACTTTTCAATCTCTCAAATCACAAGAAAAACTCCCCGAACCCTATGTATATTTCTAAATCATTTGATCTCTTAAATTCGTTATTCAAATCTTAAAATTGTTTATTTTTTATGAATGTTGTATGATATATTCCATCAAATTTGTAATCTCTCTCTCGTTGTATCTCTTAAACCCTAGATTTCAATAATGTATTGATTAAACCTCTCAATTTGTAAAACTTATTTATGAATGTGTTGATATATTATGGAATTGTAATTATCAATTTTGAATTTGTAGATTTATTATTGAATTCTAGATCTAGTTCTGAAATTGTTGTGTATTGGTTAGTAGGTTGATAAATGGGGGAAATACCTAATATTTTTATGTTACATGAATGATAAGGTCGTATGATCAACTTTCAATTAGGGTAATTGTAATTCATAAGGAGATTACTGTTGGCGAGCTCTATCATACTTTATGTGAATCCTTATCAATTGATTGCCTCCATTGGAACTTGATATATTTATCGATATTCTCTTACTCTTGGTGTTTGGTCATTTAAGTATGTGAAATTTTTTATACGAAATAATAGCGATGCACATGTGATGTTTACTATTTACTTCAATTTCTTCCGCCAAATACAATTGAGTTATATTCAGCAAAAGATGCTAGAGATGTAGGAGGTCCTAACATAAACTTGTATGATGACAATATGTATGGACTTGAGGTACATGATAATGCACCAATTTCTCCATTCCATGACAATAAAACGTATCCTACAGTCCAAAGTTATGTACCTAGTAGTTCTTTGCCACATGAAGATGCACATGCTCATGACATCCATGTGAATCCATCTAGCCCTCCTCGTAGCTTCTTCTTAGCAGGATTTGAAGAGATAGAAGCTTGTAATGTTGACATTGATAAAAATGGTCAGGTTGAAGATGATGATGATGTTGTGAATCTCTCAGCTGAAATACTCGAGCATGAACCCTCCTCACATTTCCTTGCTCACTTAGTTTAGGATAACGTAAATGCAAAGCTAGATCAAATACAGAGATAAGAAATGAAATAGATGAATTATACAAAGGTTTACGTTTTGAGAGTAAGACAAACCTTAAGTATGCTTTGAAAAGATACTCGATATTCAGATATCAACATTTCAGTGTGGTAAAGTCATTGCCAAACCTTTGGGTTATAAATTGCAAGAAGTCTGGCGAAAGTTGTCAATGGAGAGTTTGTGTGTCGTAGAAAAGCACATGTGTCTATATAAGATTATCACAAGACTATTCATAATTGGACTCAACATTGATTGCATGAGTGTTGCAGGGTGTCATGAAACACAGTCCAACTACATATGTTGTAGCACTTCATCAGATGATAAAAGATAAATTTGGATATGATGTGCATTATAGAAAGGTCTGAGAAGCTAAATGAAAAGCACTTGTTAAAATTTTAGTGATTGGGATCAATCTTACCAGCAACTACCAATATGGTTGAATATGCTTGTGAAATCGAATCCTGGGACTGTAGTTCAATAGAAAACACATAACATCGGTGAACCAGGTAATCTGGTGTTTGGATATGTGTTATGGTCCTTTGGTGCTGCTATAGAGGATTTCAAATATTATAGACCCATCATTCAAATCAATGGCACATTTTTATATGGCAAGTATAAGCATAAGTTGTTGATTGCCACGTCAGATGATTCAAATGGGCGAATCTTTTACAATTGTTTATGCTATAGTTGATGAGAAAACCATAGATAGTTGGTCATGATTTTTGCATTGCTTAAGGCATTACGTTACGCAGAGGAATGGGCTGGTGTTAATTTTTGACCGACATGCTGGTATAAAAGTTGCACTACATAATAAATAACTTGGGTGGTCAGAACCATTAGCCCATCATCGATATTGTTCGAGGCATGCTGCGAGTAACTTTAATGACAAATACAAGAACAAGGCTCTGAAAAATTTAGTCTGTAGAGCGGGAATGCAACATTAGCAAAGAAAGTTTAAACTTTGCATGGATGAAATGAAGAAAATAAACAGTTGTTGTGTACACTTCTTTGATAATATTGAAAAGGAAAAATTGACTCAAGCATTCAATGGTGGATACTGATATGGTTGGATGACAACAAATCTTGCAGAATGCATTAATGGTGTACTCAGGGGAGCTTGCTTGCTACCTGTTATGGCTTTGGTTGAGCTTACATTTTATCGCAGTGTGAATTGGTTTGAAAAGTGGAGAAGTGAAGCTAGAGATGCCTTACTATGAGGTGAAGTGTTTACTGTTTATGCTGTTGAAAAGATGAAAACTTGGGAAGCCAGAACTAGTTCACATAAGATCACATTTTTTACTGTGCTAATAAAGTTCAAGGTTCTCACTAGTCAGCATCACAATCACGTGTACAAAGGACAAACACAAACATAATGTGAATTTAAAGGAACGGTCAGGTACTTGCAATAAGTTGCAATCATTTGGCCTCCCATGTTCTCATATGTTAGCACTATACGCACATGCTCATATCGACAGTTCGCAATTCATTGAACATTATTACTGTAATGAGCCACAGTTCAATCATCTTCCATATGAACATTATTAGGAAGTACCTAACTTTCCAATAGTGCACCCTGATCCAACTAGGACACTTGAGAAAGGTAGACCCAGGTCGACCCGTATACGAAATGAGATGGATTGGAGAAAACTAAGTACTCAGAGTAAATGTGGACTTTGTAGACAATAGGGACATAACCGTCAAAATTGTCCTTCTCGTAATGGAGGACAATCTTCGAATGACTCATAATCTTCGATTCTTTGTATTTCATCTTTATGTAATTCATTAATGTTTTCTTACTTGATGTATTTCATTCAAGACTTTGTATTTCATCTTGATGTAATATGATGCACTATTTTAGAGGTAGTATGATGTAATATTTTGAATTATATTCACTCTTTGAATTGAATGTGTAGATTTAGTATGTCGATGTAATATTTGAATTATATTCACTCTTGATCACGATTTTAATTTTCAGGATATTGAGGTAATATCATGAAGCCTGGACCACAAGATAGCTCAGATTGTATTTACACAATCAACGTAGATCCTAACATGTTTGGAACTTTGAGGATTCTCGTGCTTTACATTGTCGCAGACATACTATAGTTGCTCATCGGACCATGACACTCCATAGACGTATTATTCCATATTTGATACGTGCTATACTTTATGGAGTCGCGAGGGTTGGGTTTATCGCCCTCAACTGGCACTTGATCACATTTTTTGTGAAGAGATGACGCCTTGAAACACATACATTTCACATGGCACATGATGAGTCTACCATTACTCTACAATAAGTCAACTCATTTTATTAGTATGTGTATGTTATCATTTACATGTATTTAACTATGTAATTTATCTCATAGATGGAGAGATATTTTTACTCTCACATAGACCTCCACACATGTTCTTGAAGTGTATCTATTTGCGTTAGACAGACAAACTCCAGATCAGGTAATACTATACTTTTGATTTATAATTGTGTTTTATAGGTAACACTCAGATTTTGTCATATTGTTTATAATATATTTTTATAGGTTATATGAAAACCTTATAATGATATTATCCATACATTTCCTGAATATTACATCATGCACGGAGATATTGGCGGACTGTCTCTCCTCTCATTTGCTTTCATATAGTGGAATGGCATCGACCAGATCATGTTTAGAGACAATTCAGTATGATTTAACGTGTGCTCGAGCCATGTGATACCGAAAGACGGTTGCATGACATTGACTTGAGGGGGAGAAATGAACTACATTGGGGCGTTCAACATCAGGCATACATTCAGAGATGGGCTGAGCATAGGACACACATTGCTGATGGAGACATGGATGAAGATGGATATGATAACTCATACATGTTATGTATCAGAGAATCATACGGCAATACATAACTCAACAGAGGACGTAATTTTTCATTAATTGATGTGGACGTGGATAAAGATGGATATGACAATTAATAGGCTTATGGTTATTTAAAAAGTAACTTATATAACACTTTTTATCTATGCAGACGAACAGTTTGGACAATATTAACAACTTGGCACTAGATGATGCTGAGTCATTTTGGATAATGTCACATGTGAAATACGTTAAAAAAGAATAAGAAGATAACCACCGTGTGGAACATGATGGACTTATTTGTATTATGTAACCAACTTTTTTAGAATAATCATATTGGATTTGTAATTATGTTATTGATAATATTGGACTTGTAATGATCTTTTGAGTCATATTTGTCTTTATGTTTTATGATTTGTTAAAATATAGGTTGTTTATTGACTGTGTTAGGATTTATGATTATAAAATATTCTGCAGGATGATTTTTATGTACATGTTTGATTTCATTGTTGAACTGGGTGAAGTTTGAGAAGGGTAGAAGGGGAGGTGTAAAGACTGAAATCGTCTTTGCAAAACTGAAATCATCTATGCAAGTGTAATATAAATTCAAAATAAATTATTTAGTTTAAAAATGCAATAACTGAAATTGTCTTTTGTTAATATGATTTCACTGGCAACATAAGTCGTCTTTATGAAAGACGACTTTAGGCTACAGTGAAATCATCTTTATAAAAAGCGACTTCACTGGACTTAAATCGGGGAGCTTTGATCATTATGAAATCATCATTTGCAAAAGACGATTTCTAACATCTCCTAAATTACCCTAATTTTGAAATATTTTCTAAAACTACTGCATTTTAGAATTTTTTTTTGAAAACAACGTTACAACTGTAAAAAAACCCAACACACACTGTCTTAACTCCCCGTCTCTATCCTTTGCCTAAACTTTTTCTCCCCTAGATGAAAATGTGAGAGATAATTAGTTATATATAAATAAGTTTATATTAGGAATGGAACATTCCAAAATAACTTAGCTCAAGTCAAGATCTGAAAAACAAAATTTCTACTTTTAAAATAAAGAATGTGGAGTCAACATCTTTTTTTCTGGTTTTTTAATAAAATGCACAATCGTCAACATGTGCTTCCAATATTAATATTAATATTACTTGGTTCCTATAGAATATTTCAACAACTCATCACGGTCCTCTAGAAAGCCTAACTAAGGTTTCAAAAATACTATGAATGACAAATGTTAATGAAGGATGGTTAGTAATTAGTATGGGCAGGAGGGCGTCACTTTCTCGGGAAAATTCTTAGTACTTCACAAGTACTGAAAAAATCCGTATTCATTTTATTGATTTATTAACTTATGGATAAATATATATTATTTTATTTATTTTAGAAGAGAGAGAATGAGGAAACTAATAAAATTTGAAAAAATTACATATGTAACATCAAATGGTATGAGCAAGTAGTGAGTGTTGAATACATAAAAAACTGAAATATTCTCCATTTTAGCCATATTACAATACCATTTGCCATTTGTAGAATCCGATTCCATGGCAGAGGTATCTAAAGCTAAACCGAAAAGAAAAAGAAAAACAGAACACCAAAAGTAAAAGGAAAAGCAACACACCATTATTGTCGTACAGACTTATATGTTGGATGGTTAAGGAAATACAAGAACAAAATTACTTCACAAGATGATCAATGTAGTGCAGTTAATTTTGTGAATTAAAAAAAATGCACCTAATAATTAACTTACAAACATGCTTTAAAGTTTAAACCAACCTCCCTCTTGATCCACTTGTCTAATTTATATTAAACTTGCGTAGAAGCAAAAAGATAAAACAAGAACTCATGGCTTCCAGCTGTAGTCTGCTCACTGCATTCCAATAAAAAGTTTAAACTATTTAGAATTAAGAATAATAGTTGATAATTGGGCAAATTTAAAAAAAAATAGAAAGAACTTATGGTAATTGAAAAGGTAAGAAAAAAGAAGGGAGAGATTCCCAATTCCGTCGCATATCTGAATTTTGTGATTATGAAATCATGTTTTATATTTGCACGAAATCACTTGTTTGTGGAATAGAACAGACACATCTTTTGCTATGCTAACCGAACACATTTTAACAATTTTAACTTTTAAAGTTACCGAAGAATCAAATTCACTCATAACTCACAATTGGAAAAATTGGTCATGCTAATAATAAAAATAATTTCTACACAACCACTGAAAAATGAGGGAGAAAGACTGAGAGAGTAAAAGCCAGTGAGTTCATTTTGTTTTTAAGCCTAGTTTTAGGCTGATTAAATTTTAAATAATTAAAATTATATGTAATTTATTCATATATTAATTTAATGAGTCTTAAAATATTAATTAGTGAGTAAATGATATATGATTTAGACATTTAAAATTTAGTCGATCTAGAAATTTTTGTTCTATATTACGAAGACATGTGGGGTAACTCATTTCTTTGAGGAATAACTTAAAGAACTTAAATCATTTGGTAATTTCATTGATCGACTAAATGAGTTCTCACAAATAATTTATATAAATATTGAATATTCAATACAGTATAGAAAAGTTTCCAACCCTCGTATAAGTATAATAATACAAAGCTTGGTACAGGTAGGAAAATGTAGAGAGGCGGAGAAGACAGATTTTATAAAATGGGAATATATAAATTAATATACTACCTTCATATTAATTTTATTTTAAGTACCTAAAAAAAATCAATTATTTTGAGTACTAAAGTTTCTCAATTTATCAGAAAAACGAGAGATTATTTTTTTTACAGAAGAAAATTGAGGGAGGGATGGACGTTAACAGCTTCAATCCGAATCCACGAGGCAAGAGGGAGAGAAACATAAAGAGAGAGAATTTAGCTCTCGAGATCTGAGAGGAAATAATAGAATTCGACGTTTGCTTGACGGAGAAGCTTGAATTTTCAAGCTCAAACTGAAAAGTTGAATCTCTTTGCTGGCGAATCTGTAACCAAAATTCAGAAAAAGAAAAAAAACACACCAACTACTGCTGCTGCTAAGTAGGTAGTGGCTTTAATTAGTCCCAGCTTCTTCTTGAAGAAATGCCGTTAAAGGGGTTACTCTCTCTGTCTTTCTGCTTCACTTGCCGTTGCTCTGCTTCTTTTACCTTCATTCTTTGTTCCTCCGCTTGAGCTTTCCCTTCTCATCAACTCGCCTGCAATGCTTCGTCACGCCTTACATTCTTCGAAATTCTAGGTTCTCTCTCTCTCTCTCTCTCTCTCTCTCTCTCTCTCTCTCTCTCTCTCTCTCTCTCTCATTTTTATTACTTCGCTCTCTTCTTTTATTTTTTCAGAAAGGCTTGGTGAAATGTGGAATGTTTCTGGTTGAACTTTTCTCTTCTTTGTGTGTAGAGTATAGATCTATGTGAAAGTTTTCATTTTTTCTCACTTTAAGAAGGTGATTAATGTGGATGGTCTGCGAGTTTCTCTGAGATGGACTAGGAAATTCTTGGAATTTGTTTTTTTCCTGTTTGGTTTCTGAGAAAGTCCAACCGTAAAGTATGTGAAGGAGATTTGGAACCTCAGTTCAGCGTCTGTGTCTCAGACCAACTCAAGGCATTTGCTCATGAAGAGTCACTCTTCTTTCTCCTTGAATGACAATTGAGGGCAAACCCTCATGGTGTTGTCATGTTCTGATGGATTTGAAATTTTGTGACAAAGAAGTATTAGTGTGTGATTAGTTACAACTTACGAGGCTAAGGTTTTCCAATTATGACTTTCCACAATTTTAACAAATATTATTCAGGGCATCATTTTGCCAAAAGTTGCAATTTTTCATTTGCAATGCCCAGTTGTCTTCTTTATCTGAATTGTGTTTGATTGAGATGTATTCATTTCATTTTGGAACAGCACCTCATAGTGTTCCATTACATGTCATTTCTTTTTTTATTTCTACCTAGCTTGTTGTTCAGTTGAACCTTTTCAAGTTTAGATATGTTCTTATTAAATATTTCAATCTATACATAACTGCGAATCTCTTAGCTAGGAATGAGGAAAATTAGGAAGGCTCAAAAGGGAAGTGCTCTAAGCATATTCTGTTGCATGCTTTAATGCTTTTTCTCTCTTTTGTGGAAAAGGGTTATGCTTTTTCCTTTTTCTTTTTTGCTTAATCATTTCCCATAACCAACTTTACTCATAATTTTGTTAGATAACATTGGCAAATGTTGGATTTTGTAGTCTAAGAAAGCGCTTGAGACATGTAACTTAGGCAAAGTTATGGTCTTATCTTGTCAAGCATGAAGAAGGAAACAGAATCCCATTATTGCTTCTGAAGTTCTTCGTAGTTAAACATAACAATTTTTTTTTCAGAACTTCCATCCTTTCCTTTCCAGCACTGTGTTAGGTACCTCGGATTATTTCATGCAACTCTGTCCTGAATCGGTCTTCCTTTTTCCCTGAGGCACAGTTGGTTTTATTAAGCTTGAGTTAGGCTCTCTTGTTATGCTCTTAGCTTCTACTGACACTTCATTCTTTGAGATCAGAAAGTTTAGCATATATCATATTTATTCATCATCTGAGGCTGATTTGGCAGAGGAGGTGTTGTTTAATTTGTCATTCAGTATAGTAATTGAAGCTTGTGTTGGTCACGTGTCTTCTATTTGCTGGTACATTATGGAAAGAAAACAAGTATCTTTCTCTGTCAAATAAGCACATTATAGTTTATGATTCCTTTTGACTTCAAATGAATAGAGTAGACTGCATAGACATTAACACCATTAAGCTGGTTCTGGCCTCTTACAAGGTCAAAAAATGAAGCTCTTGTAGACATGTTAGAATTAAGACCAGTGGGGCTGTTAATATAGTTTGCTTTCTGAGACAACTTCTTAAGAGTTATTCTTGCTGATGTAGCTATTAACAGGACTAGTTTCTTCTGTATGTTTTTTCTTCTTTGCTTTTATTGTGTTAGCTGATGGAGCAATTGTCAGTCTTCTTTCTTCTAGTTCAAGAATCTTTTTCTGCTTATATTTTCATACTTTGGCTTCATATAATCCCTCTTATTCCAATGTTTCTCCCTTTTGGTCATTTCGTTGCACAGCAGTAGTATCTTTAATGTTCGATTTTTTATCCCTTTTCGTTGGGTATGATTGCTTCTTAGTAACCAACTTCTGTTTTTCTTCCCACTTCCCCCGAACCCTCCAATTTTACTTTTTTTGTTTCATGGTTTTTAAGCTTGGGAATGTTTGAGCAATTTCTGAGAAACATTTGTTGCTTGCAGGGGAACATTTTTTGTTGAGACACCTCCATAACCTTCCAACAAGTAACACTCTATGAAGTTCAAATCCATTTTCTCGACATTACCTTTCCTCTTACTCCTATTTGTCCTTCCTCAAATAACAAGTGACTTAAATTCTGACAAGCAAGCCCTTCTTGACTTTCTCAATGCTGTTCCTCATGGCCGAAAAGTTAACTGGGACGCTTCTACCCCAATCTGTGCTTCTTGGGTTGGCATTACCTGCAATCCAGATCGTTCACGTGTGATTGCTGTCCATCTCCCCGGTGTTGGACTGTACGGTCAATTACCAACTAACACACTTGGTAAGTTGGATGCCCTCAAAATCCTCAGCCTTCGGTCCAACTTACTCAATGGAAATCTTCCTTCTGATGTTCTTTCACTTCCATCCCTCCGATATGTATATCTTCAGCACAATAACTTTTCGGGTGAAATTCCTTCTTCAATATCTCTCCATCTCATCTTTCTTGATCTGTCATTCAACTTTCTCACTGGCAACATTCCATCAACGGTTCAAAATTTAACCCATCTCGCTGGCCTCAACCTTCAAAACAACCAACTCTCTGGATCTATACCAGATATCAATCTCCAAAGTCTTAGACATTTAAACTTAAGCCACAACAACCTTAATGGCACAATTCCCTCTGCATTGGATACATTTCCTCCGTCTTCTTTCGAAGGGAATTTAATGTTATGTGGGCCACCTCTAAACCAGTGCTCAATACATACACCCTCACCTTCTTCTTCACCCACCAATACACCACCAGTCTCTAAAAAACAGAAGAGCAAGAAGAAACTAAATACCGGATCTATCATTGCCATTGCTCTTGGGGGTTCAGCAGTGCTGTTTCTAATAGGTCTGATTATCGTAGTGTGTTGTTTGAAGAAGAAAGATAGAAAAGGCAGGGGTGTAGTAAGAGGGAAGGGTAAAAGGACCGAGCAACTGAAGGAAGACTTTGGAAGTGGAGTACAAGAGGCTGAGAAGAACAAGTTGGTGTTTTTTGAAGGGAGCTCTTATAATTTTGATCTAGAGGATTTGTTGAGAGCTTCAGCTGAAGTACTTGGAAAAGGGAGTTATGGTACTACTTATAAGGCAATCTTGGAGGAAGGAACAACAGTTGTTGTGAAGAGATTAAAAGAAGTGGCGGCTGGAAAGAAGGAGTTTGAACTGCAAATGGAGATGGTAGGGAGAGTGGGTCAGCATACAAATGTCGTGCCTCTTCGTGCCTATTATTATTCCAAGGACGAGAAACTCTTGGTTTATGATTACATAGCTGCAGGCAGCTTTTCTGCACTACTGCATGGTATGCTTTCTGCAAACATTTTCTTCTTTCTTCACCAAAATCACGTACTGCCTAACAATATAAAATCTAGATATTGTACGAAAGAAAATAATCATATATGTTTGACATTCTGCAGGAAACAGGGAAAGTGGACGTACAGCACCAGACTGGGAAACTAGAGTGAAAATCTCACTTGGATGCGCGAGAGGCATCTCGCATATTCATTCTGCGAATGGGGGCAAACTCATCCATGGCAATGTAAAATCCACCAATGTTCTTCTCACCCAAGACTTAAATGGCTGTGTTTCAGATTTGGGGCTAACTCCTATGATGAACTCCCCAGTTGTTCCCTCTAGAACTGCTGGCTACAGAGCTCCTGAGGTGCTTGAAACTCGGAAGTCATCTCAAAAGTCTGATGTGTACAGTTTCGGTGTTGTTCTCCTTGAGATGCTGACCGGGAAGGCACCTGTCCAATCACCGGGGCGAGAAGATGTAATTGACCTCCCGAGGTGGGTGCAGTCAGTTGTGAGAGAGGAATGGACGTCGGAGGTGTTTGACGTAGAATTAATGAAGTATCAGAATATAGAAGAAGAGTTGGTGCAAATGCTGCAAATAGCAATGGCCTGTGTAGGTAGGATGCCAGACGTGAGACCTACAATGGATGAAGTTGTGAAGATGATTGAGGAAATCAGGACGTTTGATTTAGAAACTCGGCCTTCCTCTGATGAAAACAAGTCCAAGGAGCCTAACGTTCAGACACCTTAATTTGTTCTGTCTCTAGTTTCTGATCACATATTTTCTAGTTTGGTTTCTTATTTTCTTGAATTTATTAGGAAAAATATTGTGTGAGATTATTAGTAACAATCCAAATGTAACGTTTTTTCAACAGTGTAAATCTTTCTGTTTTCGATCGTTTGATTCTGTCTTGTTGTTAACGAAACAGAGTTGTATTAGTTATAATACATAGTGTTTTGGAAAACAAATGATAGAATGTTGAGGGATTAGATACAATGGCGACAATCAATAATAAAAACAACCCAAGGACGATGGACAAGTTGAGTAAGCATAATTGTTTAAAGATTCTTGTTGTTTCAGGTCCGAATCATTTTAAACTTAATTATTATCATGTATACAGAGCAAAATAAATTTGAAAACAAAACGGTTGTTGCAGATGTTTAACAAGATTCCTGGAAATGTGGAACCTTCTGTATGATTGAAGAAAAATTAAGGGCATGTTTGGTATGAGGGTATGTTGAGGGATATGCTAGGAATGTGAGGGTATTTACAACATACTATTATTTGGCTTGATATTTTTTGAAGGTTAAGAGATTGCTGGAATGTCCGGTTTCATATTTTTTTAAAGTCAAAAAATTGTTGGAATGTCCATGATATCCTCATTCACACGAGTTTCAGTCATTCTCTCTCATTCACACGAGCTTCAGTCGCAAAAGACTCATGGTAAGCTCTCTCTCGGATCTCTCTCTCTAAGACTGCAATAAAGAGCAAACTCTTACAATCTCATTTTTTAAATCATCTGCTAATTTCTAGTAGACCTCACCTTATAATCAAGCAGTGAAAAGTCTCTTGCTAACTCTACTTCAATTGTAGGGTTCCTATCTTTTAATTTCTGAACTTACTCGTTTATTGTTTTTGTTTGGTCAAGAGTTTTCGTGTATCGCTTTAACCATTGATATATGATTCTATCCTTGCTTGTGTACTAAATTTCTTATTCTCGCCTTTCTCTGTTGTTGACGCAAGCTCTATTTTTTCGACGGTAGTTTCTAAACCCTCTTTCTTTCAAGCTTTCGACTTCTCATTTGATATGTATAGTATAAGTAATGTCACCTGTAATAATTTGCACGTGTCATTTTTTCATTTTTTTTTGTGCACATGGATGAATTGTTGTGCCATGTATGATATGCATAAGGGTAAATATTTTGTTGTTGCATTTATGATATGCATAGAAGTGTTTTGTCCATATCTTTTGACAGGTCACAAATACAATCAACATATGTGTATGAAAATGTAGTGATTGGATTGAGAATCCATCTTTTACATATTTTTATAAAATATATTATGTTTACATGTTTTGACTTATGGAGTTGTCTCAAATATTTCATTTTGAAGATAGTTCTTTCTCAATTTGTTTATTGGGAAAGATTTTTTATTGATATTAGACTAACTATAAATTGACTTTGATTTAATATCATAATTGAAATTTGATAGAAATTAATTTCAATACTATAATCTTGATTATTGAGCTGAAAATCATGAGTATTTTTTTTATAAGAATTATTATCTTATATTATAAATTTTATACCACATTAATACACTTGGAGCGGTACTAGTTCAATTTTATGGACAATATGTGATGAAAATCTACACGCATATCATAATGTAATGGTTTGGTCAAAAAATTAATAAGTATATACGCAAAAAAATCTATGGGTAAAATCTACATTTTTGTTATTACTTATATTGATCATCTTATTATAAATTAAGTAATTATTATTCATAAACATATTTTAATTTAAGGGTAAAATTAAAATTTGACAGTAATGTCTAAAACATACTTTATGGGAATCTCAACAACATGTTTTGCTTGTTTCTAGATTTTGAGTGGGAATGTAACTCGGTGGCATCTATTATTCTGGCTAGGAGGATGAATCTCAATCCTTCTCCCTCAACCTCATATCTTTTATTCTCGGAGAGAGTTGATACAAATTATTACAGCTGCAATCAATCATGACTTGTGTCAGAAGTTTTATACTCAAATATGCCCTTCTATTACTGCTAAGATAAAAGTTTCTTCATCTCTTCGTTGTGTGTGAGCCTCTCAACCAAAAGATCTTAATGTGGATGTCAGAGTCTGCTGATCGTTAAAATGATTTTGTGGAAACGAAGAATCGATTGGTTTCATGAGAACGCTTGATTTAGACTACAAGAAGTATATGATTCCTAAGCTTATATGTTGTTAATTTAATATATAATAGATCCTAAGTGATTGAAAAAGAGTTTTCAATAAAAAAAAATTTAGTTATCATAGTGTTAAGTGATTTTGTTTTACTAAAAGATTTAATTTTTTATTAAAAATTCAATTTTTTTTTTAAAATTATCACGCACCACACGGTTCCGTCGCCACGAAAGTTACAATAATGCAAAAAAATAAATAGTTCCATTTAGGTCAAAATTAAACTTTCAAATAGTTCAACGAGGGATTGCCCTTTAAAAGTTTAAGAATTAAAGTGTAATTAAATTATACTAAATCCATATCAATAATGACACAAGATTCAAGTAAAAACAAAGATGGAAATGTGAGGCGGAAATCCATTCGTAGATTATGAGAAAGAAACCTATCGATTTTGAAAACTTCTGTAGCAGAGCAATCAAACCAATATCTTTAGGGTATTTTTGCATGAAACATAATAGTTAACCTAAGTTCTTTTATATTTTCTATGTTTGCGTTCAGCTCTTTCATTTTGCTCGAGAGGTATGAAATTTGATGTAAAATTTCATTAGTATCTAGATATGCCAAAAATTTATGATTAGACTATTCCCCCCCACCGTATGATTGACAAAATTTAATTTTTGTAGCAAATTGCCATTTCACATACTTATAAAAGTGTGTAAATAATAAAAAATTAGATTTTCTTTCTAAAGGATGAATCTAAGCGAAACCTGTAAAATCATCAATAAATATAACATAATATTTAAAGTATTAAGTTGAACAAATCGAGAAAGTTCCTCCAAATCTGAGATCTGAGTTAACTTTCATGAATGATTTTCACATGGAGCATCAGATGGAATAAATGATATCTTACAAGACTTTCCCATTTGACAGCTAAGACAAACATACTCATTTTTACGCCCCCTTGCTATTGTCTTTCCGGTCTTCATCTCCTTAATAAGACAATGATGAGAAAAGAAATTGAACTAAATAAGAAAAATCAGTCTTTAGTGACTTGTGGATAGTAAATCTCTTTCAATATTTGGAACAAGAAGAAATTGTTTTCTTTCGTAGTTGGTAATTTACATGAATTTCCAGTCATGTGGGCAGTTGTTGCACTAACAGGATGCCACGAACCACTTTGATTTTATGCACTTGTAAGTGCAGCTCAAGCTTGTGGGACATCATCAGCTTGAAAAGAACGGTTAAAACGATTAAAACACTTCAGTACTGGCTTACCCGTTATTTTGCATATTTGACATTCAAGATCTCCATCACGTTTTTTGTAATTTTGACGTGAGCTACCTTTGTTGTTGTTTGATAATGAAAATGGGTTATTCTCTTTAATATCAAAACCTCCAATAGTTTTGTTATAAGAATTTCCACCACCACCATAATTTCCTTGGACAATGCCTTTTCCTTTGGAGTTGATACGTGTCTGGCCATTACCTTTCCTTTTTGGTGTACCATATTGACTAACATATGCATCCAATGAGGTTTTGTATCACAAGAATCAATGAAATTCAACAAACCATATCATCATCCACTGAGATTTTATTGATAAATCGTTTACATACTTTCTTTGGCACATAAATAAACAGTTCTTCCTGCAGTCAACTTCTATTCTAAAAAAGAAGTGAAGTGCATCAAAGTCTTCAATAGAAAATTCCGGACTAGTTGATGAACAAACTAATCAAGAAATTCCTTTTGAGTTACTAGTAGGTACCATATCATCAACATAAATTAATAATATGGTGTTTCCTCAACGACACTGACAGATGAAAAGAGATGGATCGAAATCGTTACAAAGGAAGCCATTTTGAAGAAGAAATGAGCCTAACCTGTCAAATCATACTCGTGGGGCTTGTTTGAGACCGTAAAGAGCCCTTTAAAGGCTGCAAATGTGGGATGGAAACATAGGGTCTCTGAATGTAGGAGGTTGCTCCAAATATACATGCTCATTTAAGAATCCATGTAAAAATGCATTCTTGACATCTATTTGTCGAATATGTCATCCTTTGATAGTAGCAATTTAAGCACGGTGTGAATACTCCCGGGCTTAACAACTGGGAAAAAAGTTTCTCCATAATCAACACCCTCAACATGATTAAATCTCTTTACCACTATGATCTAAAGAACCATCTGATTTAAATTTTGTTTTGAAGATATATTTACATCTAAAATATTCATGTGAGGTAACCGAGGTACATGATCCCATGTCTTGTTTGTATGAAGAGTATTAATCTCATCCTTCATAGCAGCAAACCATTATGGGTGTTGGATCGTGAATTTGATTGTCTTAGGTTCTCATTGTACAACTGAATGTTCATGCAAGGCATCATATCCAAAGGTTGGTTTGAACACTCCATTCATAGATCGAGTAACCATAGGGTGCTCGCGAGTTGGCTGCGTAGGAAAAGATTCAGAATATGATACAACCAAGAGAAGTTCACTTGGTGTGGAAGCATCATGATGTCTGTATGCATGTTAGTGTAGGTGACATTTTGTTGGTGTTCACATGTGGAGTCATTGTGGTTGGTGGCATACGTTGTTCAGATGCGGCCATAGGGAATGCATTTGGCAAGTATCTTGGGAGCTACTTGTTGGCATAATAAAATTGGGTGTCACGTGAGCACGATCAACACCGTTTAATGGTGGATCAACCACTCCACCCATTGCACCCAATATTATAGATTCACAAGAGTCTGAACCTATGGTTGGTGTTGGACTTGTGTAGGTAAAATAGGGTGTAATAACTATTTATGAATATTTAATTATTTCTCTAATATTTATGTATTACTGAATTTTATGAATAAATGAAATTTTTTATTTAATTAAAGTGTGTTTATAATTTACTTAAGTCTTGAAAATATTATCAACGTAAGAAAAGTAAAGATAGAAGGGTCTTCCAGATAAACTCTTATGATCGACTGGGCAATCGAGTCTGATTACGACTATTAGGTTGAAGCAAAGGATACCGATCTTGGAGCATGGAAATGGAGACTCTAACGGTTGACCTAGACATGTTATGAAACTTGTTAAATACACCAGTAACAAAATAGTTTAGAGCAAATCTATTTATCTAGCTCTGAATTTAATTGTTACACCTTAAGAATATTTTCGTAATTACTTTGATCCTGAGGTGAATACGAAACTTGTCCTAGTTACTTGCGATCTTTGATATGCCAAATGAGTTGGTTCAAATTTCTGGACAATACATCGGCTGTTGGGATCGTAATTCAACTATTTTGGAGTTGCGTGATTCACAAATATGAAATTCGTGGTAAGATTGCAATAACAACAATATCACCTTATGTTTTATTGATGAGTGTGTGAATAAATAAATCGAGTCTGGTACTCGATGACATGAGTCATTGAATAAGATATTGTGAATTGTACGAGACACTTCACTGATATGTTTTTCTAATTCAAAATTAATAAAGGAGTTAAGGAAATAATAACTAGAGGGGTAAAATGTAATTTTACACTAGCTCTTGTTACTGATATTCACGAAGGGTAACATTAGAAAATATTTTGTGGACCGCGAAATAAATATGTTTATTTGCACCAACAAAAAATGTAGCACGGATGAATCGAGAGTTGATTCGACATCGGACCTATAATGGAGTCGTACGAAGTCGGGATTAAATATGTCAGAAATTTATGGAGATAAATTAGCTGAATTTTGAATCTCATGGCTTTATTTATGTGCGTTCATTCAATCTCAGGAGTAGCTCATAAAGACAAAAATGATAAACAATATCAGTTGGACCAAAAATGTGTTTTGCACCAAGATACACTTCCCGAACCCATTTGTGGTGGGTGTCATCACTAAATTAGTGAAGAGCATAATTAATGTTCAAATTAATTAATTTATTATGTTTTTAATTATTAAATAATTAGTAAATAAAATTAATTAATTAAGTAATAGGGATCAATTTAATTTATCAATTTGTATTGATGAATTTAGACACAGTATTAGCTCTAAGAGGGCGTTTGGTATAAGATTGTGAGTAAATGATTTCAGAAATAAGATTGCTAGAATATGGTTGTGGGAATGTATATACCTGAAAAGTTAAGATTACTTTGTTTGTTAACACTTGGAAATGTTCTGATTTAATTGTGAGAGTATTAGATTACTTTGTTTGTTTTGATGGAATAAGCTAGTGGTTATTTTAGATATTATTGTCAAATTACAATTTTACCCTTGAACTAAAAAATGCTTATGAATAATAATGACTTAATTTATAATAAGATGACAAACATAAGTAATAACAAAAATGTAGATTTTATCCATGGATTTTTCATATATATTTATGAAAAATATTGTTCATACAATTGAATCAATACCGCTCCAAGTATATTAATGTGGTATAAAATTTACAATATAAGATAATAATTCTTATAAGAAAATCACTCATGATTTTCAACTCAATAATCAATATTATAGTACTAAAATAAATTTCTATCAAATTTCAATCATGATAATAAGGCAACAAATTGTTCATCAACATAGTCATTTTGTAACTCAAAAGGATCTGTAGACATTCCACGTAAAATCAAATTATGAAGAAGGCAACATGCTGTAATGGTTCAACATTGAATTTTAACGGGGTAATAAGATTTCCCTCTAAGTATTGCCAAACGACCCTTTAAAACCCCGAAAGCCCTTTCAATAACATTTCTTACCGAGGAATGCCTCATGTTGAAGAATTCTTCAGGAGTAGTTGGTTGAAGTCCTTCCCTCCAATCATTCAAATGGTATCGTTGCCTTCTGTATGGTGTCAAGAAACCTTCACCATTGGTATATCCAACATCACATAAGTACTAATATCCTATTATCAGGACAACTGATTAGGGATATGCAATTAAGAAAATAATATGTCGGGGTGAGTTAAATGATGAAAGTGTTATAAATGATGAAAGTGTTATAAATGATGAAAGTGTTATAAATGATGAAAGTGTTATAGAGGTGTCATGCGCAATTATATGTAAGAAGATAGCAACGTTTCTTCTACATCCATATTCCTAGTTTCCCTTGATTGTCCAACTGTCTTAAGAAGTTGACATAAAATGGTAAATGTTCTTCTGTCCATTCGCGTGCTTTCAAAATATGCTAAGTCATTTGCAGATATCATTCTATGTAAATTTAGTGTCCTGATACAGTGCCCTCTCCCTCTCCCTCAACTCACAGGTCACGAGCCCTACCTCTCCCTCTCCCTCAGGCTAGTCCCTATCCCTCAACTCAGACTGCCTCTCGCATCTTCCTCTTGCCTCTTCTCGCATCTCCCTCTCCCTCAGCTCAGACTGCCTCTCGCCTCTCCCTCTCCCTGAGCCTAGTCCCTCTCCCTCTCCCTCATCTCAGTCTGCCTCTCGCCTCTCCCTCTCCCTCAGCCTAGTCCTTCTCCTTCAGATTAGATCCCCTCCCTCTCCCTCAGCTCAGACTGCCTCTCGCATCTCCCTCTCCCTCAGCTCAGACTCCCTCTCACCTCCCCTCGCCCATTCTTCTCCCTCAGCTCAGACTGCCTCTCGCCTCTCCCTCTCCCTCTCCCTCAGCTCAGTCTCTCTCCCTCAATAGTCAGTCCCTTTCGCCTATAACTCTCCCTCATCTCCGTTCCTCCCTCTCTCCCCTAGCTCAATCCATCTCCCTCTCCCTTAGTTTGCACATAAACTTTTGGAAGGTTCATATTTGGCATGAAACCATAGCATATAAAAGCAATAAGCATACACATACACATATATCATCACAGCAAAAATAAACCATATTCATCAAATCGAGCTACAGCTTCTATAATATAGCAACATCTTCAACCAACTTATACCAATTTTATATGAAACAAAATATATACAGAATCTTCCTAGAGCTCCAGCACCTAAAAGAGAAACTTCTTCCAACTGTCAATACAAATTTATTGCTCAATCCTCAAGATCGATTTTATTCATCTAGAATGAAAAAATCAAACCTCACATCAACAGAATCAGAGCTCTCTCATCTATCTTTTTCATTGAGGACAGTTTTACTCCTTTTTGAAATCCACCCAGTTGCAGCCCTAGATCTATTGGAAATCAATTCTGATTTCAGAAATTAATTAGGTCTAAATAGAAAAAAAGCAGAGAAGAGAAGGACACTTCTCACGAAGCTCTGTAAAAACTTGCTTCGAGTTTTTGGCATGTAGAAAAAATGGAGAAGAGGGAGAAGGGAAAAACGCAGGAGGGCACACACACACACGCACGCACGCGCGCGCGCGCACACACACATCTTACCATGGATCGCTGCTCGTGAGTGAGAGTGAGAGGGAGAAGGAGAAGGCAGATGCGAACAGAACGAGAAGCCTTCGTGAGAGAGCTTACATGGGTCACTGCTCATGAGTGAGAGGGAGAGGGAGAAGGTAGACACGAATAGAACACCCGGAATGGATATACCCCTCGATTTAGAGGGGTATCAAGATACCCTCAATGGAGGGTATCTTTACATTCTAGGAATATTGAAGCACCCAAAACATTTGAACCAAACAAAGAGATCTTATACTTTCCATCACTTTCCAGGCATATTACCTGATATCACCATATACCAAATGGCCCCTAAGGGAGATGTTAAAATCACAATGAACAGTGCAGGGAGATGGTGAATTTCAATAATTTACAATATAGGGATATATTTATATATTCCATAATTATTATATAATATATTGTAATAAGGTTGCATCTGTAACTGAAGCTTAAACCTAATCACCTGAGGATGATGATATGGTTTATTGAATCTCATTCGATGTAAGTTGTTTCGGCTGAAAACCTGAACACAATTCTTTGTATAGTCCTCCCTCCGAATTGAGCTCCTCGTATCCTCAATGTTTTCAAAACACAAACAAAGAACCCAAAGAGCGAGGAACCTCGGGGAAAAGGGGGTTGCCTTGCCTAAGGGTCTCTGATGTCTAAGTCAGAATTCAGTCGATATTCTGGCATAATTTTCTTAAGAGAGAGTAGGCATACCTCTACCGTTTATTGGTAGATGTATTTATACCTGGGTCTTCGGGTGGGAGGAAATGTGTCGAAGAAGCCTCTCAGAAGCGTGCTGGGGAAGCCTCACAAGACACGAGATGACCAAACGATGTGCTTATGAAATGACCAAACGAGGGGTATCTTGGCATCCTGCCATGGCGATGGAACTTTTTGGGTGCTCGTGTTGGTCGTCGCAGTGGAAGCCTTTTTTAAAAGGATTTAATAAATCGAATCTTTTAATAAAACAAAATCGCGCAACGCTACGAAAACAATTTTTTTATTGAAACTATTTTCAATCAGTCAGGATCCATTATAAATTTATATATTAAATTAACAAAATACAAGGTTAGGAATCATATATCTCTTGTAGTCTAAATCAAGCGTCCTCGGGAAACCGATCGATTCTCCTTTCCTACAAAATCGTTTCAACGATCAGCAGACTCAGAAATCCACACCAAGATCTTCCAAGTAAATCATCAACACACTAAGACGTGTGTGGGCACGTAGAATATAACGAATACACTTTTTATTTCTCTAGATGTACTCAACACATGAGATCTAGAGATTTTACCGAGAATGACTTTTGTGAGACAATTCTCTAAAAGAACGTGACGATGATTTTTTAGAGATTTGATTAACTCTTAATCATAGAAAAATCACTCCTTGAGAATTGTGTTTTCTCAACTCTTGATTGATAAACTGATTCTCTTATTCAACTTATTGATTGAACTTAGGCTAACAGAATAATATCTGTATATTTTTCTTAATAATGGCGTATTTGATATTTTAGGGATAATTGAAATAATATTTAATTATCAAATTACCAATAGCTGTGGGACGCACTACTATTGTGCACAACTATAGTGTCATATGGCTCTATAATAGTCCATGTCAATCTATGATACCCGATCAGTGATTGACACGTGATAATTACTACGTATTAAATATTTATTTGAATCAAATTAAATATCTAGATATTTGTTAATTCAAAATTATTATTATCTCTATCAACAAAATTATCTGTTATTTCGTAAATAGCAGATTTAGTTGATCTAAATTATTATCTAATAATAATTTAGTTATCTAATTTCATAAATGAGATATTTTTTCTCACTTATCGATAATTATCTATATATTNACACATAATTATGTACTTGCCCTAGAATAAAAATTCATTTGCAAGTAAGTCATTTTCTCATGTCCTGAAATATTCACACTCCAGACTGCGTAGTACATATGTGACTTGTGGACCAAGGACCTATAATCCTAAGTTCCAATAAACCAGATTATTAATTAAATTTCTATTTATTAATTTTATTATTACTCCATATAAATATGGAATTGCACTCTTAGAGGTTATATATTATATTTACAGAGTATTTTTATGTAGTCTACTGATATAATCATGTCATGTAGTTCAATCCTCTAATTATTCGTTCGTAAATTAGAGCTGGTCAAAATTACCATTTTACCCTTCTAATTACCTATTGATCCTTAATTACCATTAATCCACTAGTGAATGACTAATTTATAATCTTATTATAAGCTTGAGCTCAATAACTATTCAGTTCTAGAATTAACACTTAAGAGAACCAATATATGATCTGTTAGGAAAGCTTGGATTCTAAATCTTGTAAGATCATGTTCCTAGCCATCTATATCAACGAATCTCCAAAACAAAAGTCACTGGCTTGTTTTACAAATAAACCTTAATAAGTGAATCAAACGATCCAGTAGACATGTATAGAAGTTCATGACTACTCAGGATTCAGACAAATCTATATATGATAATCAAATTGATGTGTATTAAAGTTTTTATGATAAACGACGCGTTGATAAAGATATTAATTCACATCGGTTCAGTCATATATAATCTCATTATATAAATTATCTTCACTAAGATGTCTATCCACATCAATGATCAGGATCTAGATCACACACATTCATAGTACTTAGTGAACCGTACTAGCAACTATTCGTTATAGATTTCATACTTTAATATGTTGCTGACAATTTTATTCATTATCTATGATCTTAATCCTCTCGTACTAATACAAGATTATAGTTTTAATAATCAATATGTAATTTTCAGATATTTATATAAATTATTCAACAGTCATTTAAAAGAACAATGTAATCCTCATTAAATTTCATATCAAAATGTAAATATACATGTTTTGAGGACATAACCCCAACAACTCGGGCCTATGAGGAGGTGCCACTTGGGACGTTACTTTCGATAGGCAATGATGACCCTACACTCAGTATTATCCGAGCTCTCCTCATGAACATTGATCTCTTTTATACGTGCATGGGTTTGTGCGACAGGGGAATCCTCGGTACTAACTATATGAGGTCAGTTCTTTTACTCCAAAACTTTCCTTCATTGGAGGCCCCCCTAATACGCCATAACACTTGTTTTTGCGTCATTGACGGTTGGAAAAACTATTGGGCATAGTGCCCTCAAAGCATGTGTTTAGATAATTTTAATATGAAATTAATGAAATTATATTTTTCTTATAATTGTTCTGTTAAATTATTTTTGCATAACTTATATGTATAACTATCTGAAATTTCTATATTCATTAATGAAACTATGATATTTTATAAGTACGAGAAGATTAAGATAATAGATCATGAATAGAATGATCCGCAACATATTAAAGTATGAAATCTTTAAGGAATGGTTGCTTCTACGGTTCACTAAGCATTATGAATGCATGTGATCTAAATCTGGATAACTGATATGGATAGACATCTCAGTGAAGGTAATTTATATAATTAGATTATATACGACATGACCAGTGTGGATTAATATCTTTATTGACTTACTGTTTATCATAAAGATTTAATACACATCAAAACTGGTAATTATATGTAGATCAATATGAATCATAAGTAGTCATGAACTCCTATGCATGTCTGCTGAGCCTTTTGATTTACTCGTTAAGATTTGATTGTAAAACGGACTAATTACTTTTATTTGGAGATTCAATGATATGTATGGCTGGGAACATGATTTTACAATATTTGGAATCCAAACTTTCATAATGGATCGTATAGTAGTTTCGTTAAGTGTTAATCTTGGAACAGAATGGTTATTGAGCACAAATTTATAATACAATTATAAATTGGTCATTCACTAGTGAACTAATGGTACTTAAGGATCAAGATGTAATTAAAAAGGTAAAACGATAATTTTGACTAGCTCTAATTTACGAACCAATAATTGGAGAATAGAACTACATGAATTGATTATATCAGTCGATTACATGAGAATACTGTATAAATATATTCTATAATTACTAAGAGTTCAAATCCATATTTATAGTGAAGTAATAATGGAATTAATAAATGATATTATTTAATTAAAGAGTTTAATTAATAATCTGGTTTATTGGAGCTTAGAATTATGAGTTCATGGTCTCCGAGTCATCTCTGTACTACACAATATAAGGTGTGAATATTCTAGAACATGAGAAAATGACTAACTTGCATAAGGAATTAAATTTCTAGGAAAAGTATATAATAATGAAATAATTATGTGATATTAACTAATTAAGAATTAATTAATAATATTATTTATTTAATTTTCAGAAATTATAAGTAAATATTAATATCGATTAATTTAATGGTGATCGGTTAGTGAGACATAATACTTGATTTATGAAACTAAATAA
This sequence comes from Datisca glomerata, assembly GCA_003255025.1. NCBI lineage: Eukaryota > Viridiplantae > Streptophyta > Magnoliopsida > Cucurbitales > Datiscaceae > Datisca > Datisca glomerata. Next base: position 1,595,685 of record QANY01009313.1, on the reverse strand, counting down.
TATTAAATTATTATAAGATAATGATTTGATTTGATTTTATCTAATCTGTTAATTAATGGATAAGATAATTGATTGGGAGATTAGATAAATTAATTTTGAATTAACTGATATATAGATATTTATCTGATTAATAAAAATAATAAATTATAAGACAATTGCACGTCAGTCTCTGATATTTTAATTGAAGATTGACATGAGTTACTATTAATCAATGAATAAGATAATTGATTGCAATGTTGGCTCAATTATAGTGGATCCCACTACAATAGTGCATTTATAATTATTTTATTATTTTGTCAATCCCTTAAAATCTGACGAGCTTTGACCTAAAAGATATATATATATATATATATATATATATATATATATATATAGAGAGAGAGAGAGAGAGAGAGAGAGAGAGAAAGATATATAGATATTATTCTATCGGTCTCACTGTGTGCAACTGATTGATTAAAAGTTAATAAAAAAATTCGGTGAGTTTTCCTAATTTTCTTAGAGTTTTGTTTCACAATAGCCTTTCTCTAAAATTTTTAGATCTCATGTGTTGAGTACATCTAGAGATAAAAAAAAGTGTCTTTGGTTTATTCTACGTGCACACACACGTCCTAGTGTGTTTGTGGATTGGTTTGGAAGATCTTGACGTGGATCTCGCAATCTATTGTTCGTGGGATTACAAATTTGTTGTTTGTAAGGAAGCTTGATAAGACAACAAGAGGTATAACTCTTATCTTTGTATATCTTTAATGAAATTTGTAGATATATAATGGATCCGATGAGAAAAAATATTTTTTTCATTTAAAGGTTTTTACTTTTTGGAAACTATGGCTTCGTAATTGTTTTCATTTAATAAATCAATAAAGTTTAATTTTAATCTTTTTTAAAACCACCACGCCTCCACCTCGTGAAGTCGCCGATTCTAACAATTGGTATCAGAGGGGTCTTTATATATGTATACATAAAATAATATATGGGTGCTCTTGCATTATTGATTATATATTTCGCTATAAGAACTTTTGTGAAACAATTCTTTAAAAAAACGTGACGATAATTCTTTTATAGATTTGATTAACTCTTAATCATAGAAAAATCACTCCTTGACAATTGTGTTCTTCTCTAAACTCTTGATTCATGAACTAATTCTCTGATTCAACTTATTGAACTTATTTATTATCTTAGACAATTAGAATAATATCTGTATATTTTTCTTGATAATGGCGTATCATATTTTTCAGATAATTGAAATAATATTTAATTATGAAATTGCCAATAGAAGTAGGACTCACTGCTATTGTGCACAACTGCAGTGCCACATGGCACTGCAGTGTGTCGTGGGGCAGCACAGTGACTCACGGCACCACTGTAGTGTCACGTGGCACTACAATAGTCCGTGTCAATCTCTGATACTCAATCAGTGATTGACACATGATAATTACGGCGTATTAAATATTTATTTTAATCAAATTAAATATCTAGATATCTGTTAATTCAAAGTTAACATATATGATTATCCCTATCAACTAAATTACGAAATAACAGATTTAGTTGATCCAAATTATTATCTAATAATAATTTAATTATCTAATTTCATAAATTAGATNTATATATATAATTCAATTAATTAATCACACATAATTATCTCATAATTATGTACTTGCCCTAGAATAAAAATTTATTTGCAAGTAAGTCTTTTTCTCATATCCTGAAATATTCACACACTAGACTACGTAGTACAGAGGTGACTTGGGGACCATGGACCTATAATAAAAAACTCCAATAAACCAGATTATTAATTAAACTCTTTAAATAAATAATCTTATTTATTAATTTCATTATTACTTCATTATAAATATGGAATTGATCTTGTAGTGATTACATAATGTATTTACAGAGTATTCGCATGTAGTCCACTGATATTATCAATTTATGTAGTTATGTCCTTCAATTATTGGTTCGTAAATTAGAATTGGTCAAAATTACCATTTTACCTTTTGAATTACCTATTGATCTTTAAGTACCATTAATCCACTAGTGAATGACTAGTTTATAATATTATTATAAATTTGAGCTCAATAACCATTCAGTTCCAGAATTAACACTTAAGAGAACTGCTATACAATCTGCTAAAAAAGTTTGGATTCTAAATCTTGTAAGATCATGTTCACAGCCATTTATACCAGTGAATCGTCAAAACAAAAGTCACTAGCATGTTTTCTAAACAAACTTTAACGAGTGAATCAAAAGATCTAGTAGACATGCATGGAGTTCATGACTACTCAAGATTCAGAGTGATCTACATATGATCATCGAATTAATGTGTATTAAATTTTTATGATAAACGTCACATTAATAAAGATATTAATTCACATCAGTACAAACATATATAATCTCATTATACAAAGCATGTTGACTAAAATGTCTATCCACATCAATGATCCGGATCTAGATCACATGCATTCATACTGCTTAGTGAACCGTACTAGCAATCATTCATTAAAGATTCCATACTTTAATATGCTGTTGAGAATTTTATTCATTATCTATGATCTTAATTCGCTCGTACTAATACAAGATCATAGTCTCATTAATGAAGATGAAATTTTCAGATATTTATATAAATTATTTAACAATAATTTAAACGAACAATTATAATAAAAATGTAATTTTCATTAAATATCATATCAAAAAGTCGATACTTATGCTTTGAGGGCATACCCCCAACGATCTCACACATATTTTGAGGGCATAACCCCCAACAATCTCACACTTGTCCTAAAACAAATGTGTCATTTCTCCCAATCCCATGTTTCGCACATGACCCTCAAACATCTTCGCAGGAAGTGTCTTAGTAAATGGATCAGTCAGGTTCTGATCCAACATTATCTTCATAATAGTTAGATCACCTCGGTGTATGACCCGAACATCGACTTTCGACGATCCTTATCTAATTCATAATCAGTATATCCAGTATGGTTGATGTCTTCACCTGAATAAATAAACATAGTTTCTCATTCTCCTAATACTTGAGAATGTGCTTTACTACAATCCAGTGTTCCAAATCTGGATTCGATTGATAACGACCGACAATTCCCACTGCATACTAAATGTCTGGTCTCGTACACAACATGACATACATGAGACTTCCAACTGCTTAAGCATAAGGAACCTTTCTCATATCCTCTGCCTCCTGAGGTGTCTTAGGACATGATTCTTTGGAGAGGACTTTTCCATGTATGGTCGTTAGTTGACATTTCTTGGAATTCTCCATAAAGAATCTCTCCAACACCTTATCAATATAAGATATCTGAGAAAGTGCCAAGAGCTTATTCTTTCTATCTCTTAGGATTTAGATCCCTATAACATAGCTCGTCTCTCCCAAATTTTTTATTTGGAATTTCTCAGCTAACCACTTATTTACCTTTGACAAAGTTTCTATATCATTCCCAATGAATAGAATATCGTCAACATAAAGAACTAAGAAAACCACTATATTATCTTTGATGTATTTATAAACACAGGCTTCGTCAACATTTTGCTTGAAACCATAAGATTTTATATTCTCATCAAATATAAGATTCCAATATCTAGATTCTTGCTTTAATCCATAAATGGATTTAAGCAACTTGCACACTTTTTTATCTTACCCCTTTTGTACGAACCATTTTGGTTACATCATATAGATGTTTACTTCAATAGAGTCATTCAGAAAAGTTGTCTTGACGTTTATTTTCCATATCTCATAGTCAAAACTAGCGGCTATGGACAAAAGTATGCGAATGGATTTTAGTATGGTCACAAGGGAGAATGTCTCTTCATAATTGAATTTTTCACTTTTTGTATAGCCCTTTGCTACTAATCGTGCCTTGAAAGTCTTTTCTTTCCCATTTGTACATCTTTTACATCTAATTGGCCTGACATCTTCAGGTGAATTTACAAGATCCCAGGGGGAATAGGAATACATAGATTTCATTTTCTGGTTCATGGCATCTTGCCATTTCTCCTTTTCAGGATCATCTATTGCTTCTTCATAAGATAATGGATCGTCATTATCAGTGTATAACACTAGGACATGTGCCTCTAGTCGTAGCGAACTAGTTGTCTCACAACCCTCCCACTACGACGTTGCACCGAGGTTTCCTTTACTGGAACTGTGGTTTCTCTGGTTTCTCATTTATCCGTAGAAATTGAAGGTGGTCTGATCTCATCAGCCGCTAATTCCTCGAGAACTACTTTGCTACGAGGTTTGCAATTTTGCATATTGTCATGTCGACACAAACACCTTTTGATCATTATGACTATAAAAGTACTCACCTCTAGTCTCTAGAATATAACCTACGAATATGGATACCTCAGACCATGAGTCTAACTTTCCGGTCTTGGCTGTAAGAACATGAGCTGAAAACCCTCATATTGAAATGATGCAAACTAGGTTTGGAACCATTCCGTAACTCTAAAGGCGACTTGATTAAAGACTTAGATGGCACAGCATTCAAAATGTAAGTTGTCGTGTGTAATGCATATCCCCAAAATGTAAGTGACAATGATGAGTAGTTTAACATCGACCTAACCATATTTAATAAGGTTCATTTTCTCCTCTCTGTAACATCATTTTGCTGTGGTGTTTCAGGTGTTGTGAGCTGGGATAGGATTCCATACTCCAACAGCTTTGAAGTCTTTAAACTTTTCAAAAGTTTGAGACTTTCTTTGCATTAAGTAAGTATAACCATATGTTGAGTGATCGTCAATAAAAGTGACGAATACTCATACCCACCTCTAGCTTGTACATTGATCGGTCTACAGACATCACTGTGTACTAGTTCAAGTGGTTTCTTGGCTCTTCGGCCCTTTCCTGTGAAAGGTCTCTTGGTCATTTTACCATTTAGACAATATTTACAAACATGAAGAGTTTCAATCTTTAGTTCTCTCAAAGCACCTCGCTTTGTTAATTTGTTTAACATATCTACATTAATATGTCACAACCTAAGATTCCAAAGATATGTGTTAACATCATCAAGAAAAACTTGTCGTTTCTTACTTTTAGGTTTTACTACTTTAAATAATTCAGAATTATTTATTACGCGTTTCATTGATTTAAGCATATACAACCCGTTTATAACTTTTGCATGACAAATATTGAATCCATTTTTTGAAATAATAAACTTTTTATTAATAGAAAAACTTCAAAAAATGGTTCTTGCAAAAATGAAAGAGAAATCAAATTTCTCAAAAATGCAGGAATATAATAAACATCATTCAAAACTAGATAGTTATATGCAAAAAGTAAACGGATTGTCCTTAATGCTTTAGTTGACACGAGCGCACCACTGACAACTCTCAAAATGACCTCCCCACCAGCCTGCTCCCTTAACGAATCAAATATTTACAAAAAAAAGAACATACATGGTTAGTGGTTCATGAATCAAATATCCAAGATAACAAATCATATTTCATTAAACAAGCTTCAAGTAGATGTAAATCATATTTACATTTCTTTTTCATCTTGGAGAGATACTTATTACAATTTCTCTTCCAGTGATTTTCAACCTTATAATGGAAACATTTTCTTACGAGTTCGTTGTCAATATTGTTCTTCTCTCCTTCGGCTGACCATTTATCCTTCTTTACATTATTATTCTTGCTTTTGTCCTTACCATTCTTCTTCTTCCTTTTGTCACTACTAATAGCAGAAGGAGAAAGGTTTTGCTTGGTAACATTTACCTGCCCCCAATGGTACCCCATGTGTTAATAATCCAAGTATTGACCGCAGGCCTATCAGGACTTTCTTCAGCAAGAAATAAATTAATTATGTTTATAAACTAACAACATGTTCGTGTTGGATTTTCATCTTATAGAATTATCATCATTCATTCATATCTCATATTATATGAATAATGCAAGAAAACTCACACATCATTTTACATATAAATTTATAAGATTTGCTCTAATACCACTTGTTGGTCGTCCTGACGCGTGCGCGTGGCCATTTTAAAAAATTAAATGTTTAATAAAAAAATTGAATCTTTTAGTAAAACAAAATCACGCAATGCTACGACAAAATAAAATTTTTTATTGAAAACTATTTTTCAATCAGTCAGGATCCATTATATATTTATATATTAAATTAATAACATATGAGGTTCAGAATCATATACCTCTTGTAATCTAAATCAAACGTTCTCGTGAAACCAATCGATTATCCGTTCCCATGAAATCATTTCAATGATCAGCAGACTTCGAAATCTACATTAGAGCTTACAAGTCAATCATCAACGCATTAGGATGTGTGTGGGTAGAATGTAACGAAGACACTTTTCTGATTATCCCTATCAACTAAATTATCTATTATTTCATAAATAACAGATTTAGTTGATCCAAATTATTATCTAATAATAATATAACTATCTAATGTCATAAATTAGATTTTTTTTCTTACTTATCAATAATTAATTCTTAATTACTTAATCACACATAATTATCTCATAATTATGTACTTGCCCTAGAATAAAAATTCATTTGCAAGTAAGTCATTTTCTCATGTCCTGAAATATTCACATCCTAGACTGCGTAGTACAGAGGTAACATGAGAACCATGGACCTATAATTCTAAGCTCCAATAAATCAGATTATTAATTTAACTCTTTAATTAAATAATCTTATTTATTAATTTCATTATTATTCCACTATAAATATGAAATTAAACTTTTAGTGATATATAATGTATTTGCATAGTATTCTCATGTAGTTCACTGATATAACCAATCTATGTAGTTCTATCATCCAATTACTGGTTCATAAATTAGAACTTATCAAAATTATCATTTTACTCTTCTATTTACCTCTTGATCTTTAAGTACCATTAATCCACTAGTGAATGGCTAATTTATAGTCTTATTATAAATTTAAGGTCAATAATCATTCAGTTTCAGAATTAACATTTAAGATAACTAATATACGATCCGTTAGAAAAGTTTGGATTCTAAATCTTGTAAGATCATGTTTCCAGCCATCCATATCACTGAATCTCCAAAACAAAAGTCACTAAGCATGTTTTCCAAACAAACTTTAACGAGTGAATCAAAAGATCCAGTAGACATGCATGGAGTTCATGACTACTCAGGATTCAGACTTATCTACATATGATCATCGAATTGATGTGTATTAAATCTTTATGATAAACGACACATTGTTATAGATATTAATTCACATCATTCCAGTCAGATATAATCTCATTATATAAAGCATGTTCACTGATATGTCTATCCACATCAATGATCCGGATCTAGATCACATGCATACATAATGCTTAGTGAACCAATAAATTAGGGGTACTGTTGTTCAAAAAAGTTTTTTCAACTTCTACACTTGTATATATTTTGTAATGATATTGATAACCAATATTTAGTGATTGACTCCGCATTGTGAAATTGGAAGGAGATAGATTGTTAAAAATTCAAATTAGTAATTTCAATTATTAATGGAGGTTACACAAAATCGGAGTCGGAAAACATATTTTCAGACGAAAAATTCTATCAAAGTAACTATGTGAAATTTTATTTTGTATCCTACAAATAAATCTCATTTGTGTATGTTCTCCCGAAAAATATATAGTACTTTATTCCATTACACAAATCGGGAGTAATCAAAAAAGCCAGACCCGATATAGTATCCCTTGGAATCGTGAATATTCTACCAAGAATTGTACTAATCCACATATGTGTTTCTCCCATCAATCAGTACTTGTTGAAGAAAAGAAAATTCTCATATTTGTTGGATTTGATGAGAAATGTGAGAAGGAAAAAAATCAGAGGGATCACATTTAGACTAAAATTCTGTTATATTCTTTTTTCTCTCTTTGACAGTAAAGTAAGAGATGAATTGATGTATTTTTTTAGTCCATCGGGACTGACAGGGCTCGAACCCGCAGCTTCCGCCTTGACAGGGCGGTGCTCCGACCAATTGAACTACAATCCCCAGGAAATCAAATGTGAGAGAGGCTCATTCTTTGGTCATTATTGTAATTACTATTAGTGGGTTCCAACATTTATCAGTATGATATATGAATAAAGACTTAATATTGTTTGATCTGAGAAATCTCAAGCTCATGATGGACAACAGAATGCATATTTAAATATTAATCGAACACAGAAAACAAAAAGAAAATCTGTATTGAACTGAAAATTTTGATGAAATTCAAGAAACCTAAAGGAAAACACCATAATGCTAAAAGAAAATTCTTTCGTAATTTCTACACAGGATACCATTTCCATCTTCCTAACAATTTCAAAATTTCAGCCACGAAGCAGATATAATAACGAGGTATTATTAAAAATCAACTCAGAAATGAAGAAGAAGGGGTCAATCGGCAGAAGTTGATGGTAATGAAAGAATCACTTTTCTGTAGAAGCAGAACTAAGATCCTGTGGTTGGCTTTCACCCACGGATTCCTCCCCGTCTTCAACTTCGATTTCCTGAAGAAATTAGCCGAATATATAAGCTTGCATTTTCAGTCTATCACAAAATTTAGGATTCGATAAAAGTCAAGGGTTACGTGATTACTCGAAGTTTCGGATTGGGATTTACCAGTGATCGTGCTTCATTAATTTTCTTTCCTTGTTCCCTTTCTCTTAGCGATCGGATTGGAGACACTCTCTGCGACATCCAAAATGATTTGACATTAACGAATGAGAGAATAGAAATTGGTAGAATTACTTAGCCGACGCAGATTAATCAAAAAGGAGGAAAAGATGTGCTTACCGTACAATAAGATTTGAGTTCCTTTAATCTGTACAGCCGATCGACCTCGATTTCGAGCTCCTTCTGAGATTGACCTCGCTGTAGCAGTTCCTTCATATGCAACTCCAACACCATGTCTTTCTCTTTCAACATCTTCTCCGTTCTCTCACTGTCCAATCTCAATCTCTCAATCCTCTTCTTAATCGCGCTGAGTTCATCAGCGAGCGATGCATCCAAAGGCTGTATCTTAGCTCCTGGAGCTGCACAGATGGGATGATTCTCCTTGTTGGAGTCTCCCAAGAGCGAAATCTCGAACCATTCTTGCTTGAGCTTGATCTTTGCCAAATTAGCTGCTGGATTAGAGAGAGAATTTTTTGGTTGGAGAGGTCTACGGCCGGATTTCGGCCGTAGTATAGGAGAATCGGCAATAGTATAGTGAGCAGTTTGCATCTTACTGACTCTCTCTCTCTTTTTGGAAGTGAAGATGATAAAATAAAGGAAAGAGATTTGAATTTGAAAAGGGACAGGCGGCAACGGCTACTGCCTCCTGGTATCAATCAATCAGTAGAATTATTATAAAACACCCAAATGGTCTATTTACGAAGACAACCCCATTATTGTTAATTTTTTTTGGGTCTAATCACTGATGGGTCCCACTGACTTTTGTGTGTTTTAGCGTTGTTTATTACTGAATAATAAAACAACAAATTACTCAGTTAATTAAACTAAAACATAATTTATAATTTGATAATAAATTGCATAAAATACATAAATTTTGAAAGTCAATTTAAAAAATAATATTTTTTTAAACTTTAGAAAAATAAAAAAAAATTATTGTCACATCATCAACCAGTTATTGATAAAATTATAATTTAACGTTTTTAGCTTTAAATATATAAATTTCATAATATGATTTTATGGGTCATTGTAATTAATTAAAAATTTCAGTGATTAATGATTTCTGATTTAAATATTATTTTATTAATTTTTTAATTAAATTAAGTGATAATCAATCATTGATTATATTTTTCTTAAATTAGCTAAAGTTTGATAAGGAAATTTCCTTCAAAATTAATGACATTATCAATATCGAATATTCAATAACTTTGAAGAAAAATCAGTTAAAATCATGTATATTCTTTTTTCATAATATATTGGCAATTTTTGAAACTACACGCTTGGGTTCTTTGTCTATATATCTCTAATATATCCGAAAAATCATCAAACACATAATTTATAGATTAGGTATTTCAAATTTCAAATTTTAAGTATTAATTACATCATTAATTCTAATATCTTTCAAATCGGTATACCATGAAAAATCATCAAACACACCTATATAGATTATGTATTTCAAATTTTAAACTTTGAGCATTAATTATATCTTTAATTCAAGTATCTTTCAAATCGGTATACCACGTATATATCTTTGATATACCCAGAAAATCATCAAACACATCATATATAGATTATGTATTTCAAAATTTGAGCATTAATTCTATCATCTTTCAAATCGGTATATCAGCTATATACCTCTGATATACCTGAAAAATCATCAAATACACCATATATAGATTAGAGTCAGTTTAGTATAAAATTATTGACAGATTAGCAAGCCTGTTATTTACCTAAAATTATTGAAAACTATTATTTCTTAAAACAATCCCTTAAAACTTGTCTATTCTGTAAAAAATTTCTAATTTGATGGATTGTAGAATCAGACACGGTTTAGTTCGGTCGATTTTTTAACGAAAAACTGAGTTGATCTGAAACTTCGGTTCGGCGATAAAACCGAACCAAGTCGTACTGTGAATACTAAAAGAACCGAACCGAACTGAAACTTCAGCTAGGGAAAATCGTCGAACATGCATGAAGAACCAACCATTTTCAATTCGGTTCGATTCGGTCGGTTCGGTTTGAACATCTTATCCCCCAACATGCACATCACTGATCACTGTCAACCTCTTGCAAGCTGAGTTAAATTAAAAGGCTTCATACCATTTTCTCTTATATTACAAGCTTATAGGATCGAACCATAAAAGAAGGAATTCCGGGAAAAAAAATAAAAACTGTACTCGCCTATTATACAAGATACAATGTAGAATTTCTCAGGAAACATGCAGGGAACTATGATATCGCAGTCAAAAGACTCAGATTTTTCTTCTTTGGGACTTGCTTGGTATAAGCAGCGAAACTGCTGCAACTTCATTCAGTATTGAAGGAAGTAGAAGATGCAAAAAGAGCTCAGACAATCATGTAGATGAACATAAGCAGTATATCTTTTGCTCATCTCCTCACATATAGTCCATTGGAAGCTCCCAATCATCATTCGTTTGAAATTTATGGGTACCATAATTTCTCCCGATGCTCCAGTTGTGATCAGATCGAATGGGTCTTTCAAACCCAGTATTAAGTTCTTCAATGCTCTCTGTCCCCACAGTTTGGGTGCCCAAAAAACCCTAGAAGGAGAATATGTTTGGTTTGGTTGAACAGAACAAGCTTTTATATGATAATATATGTAATTGGCAGATTCAATATGAAGAGAGCTACCTTGGTTAGCCTTTGTATGCGTGATGCTGCAGCTTCATGCACAATAACTACATCAGATACAACTTCCAACACATCCTCAACAAGCAAAGCATATGTGCTCACCTGATTTTGTCAAAAGAAAAAACGAGATAACTTTGAGAGGACATTTTCTGCAACGAAATTGACATCATCTGGACAGAGATCCACTATGTCATCTAGATGTGACTATAGAGATTTCATTGCAATAGATTAAAAAGGATCAATCCACCCACCAGACTTGATGGAATCACAGAAATCCCAAATGAATCTAGCTCAAGAGATTCAACAGCCCCTGAATTTATGTTGAAAGTGTATCCCCGTACCTATAAACGAAACTTGTCAAAGATATGTAAATGCTTTACGAGATAAAGAAACTCAAAATCTTTTGTTAGTGGGATAATCACCTTTCCAATGCACCGACGACCTGGCGTGACAACTTTGTATCCTACCTAGCAAATTTCACTTGGTTGAGATCTCCAAAAAATACCAATATGTATGTGTGTGTAGCTAGCAAGTATTTCAAACTTTAAAATGTTCAATAACCCTCTAAAATAAAAGTGTTTTCTCAGAAAGTTGATCGGGATGTATTTACACCACAAGATATTATATATCAACATTAGATATGCAAAATCAAATTCAATATCTGAACGCAGAGCCCAGTTGGTCAATCTGAAACCTGAATTTTAGGACCAGCCACTCGAAAAAAAACCAACTCTCTTTAGAAAGATTGATGTAAATTTTAAAGCATTGATGCATACCAACGTTTCTAGACCAATCATTTTGAAGTCGTTCTCCACAACAGACTCATCCTGGACAAGGACAACATCACCAACCTGAAATTGAGTACATTTAGAAAAATCAATAACGGTTTGAAAGAAGATACAGTCTGCATGTTTTGGAAGCTCCTTGATTCTTACCATGCGAGTAAAAATCCAAACTTTTCCATCCATAGTTGAGAATCTAAGATATATTTTATTAAGTTTGATCAACAGATGGGAAAATTTATGTAGCTGGTTGAGAGCATTCAGCATTACCAAGAAGTCATTCTCTTACTTTTGCAAGAACAGGGCAACAGTGTACGAATTGAGAATATACAAGCAGAAAAAAAAAACAGCGCAGACATCAACTCATAACTAGGAAATTATTAGATTGGAAAACTATAACCGGGTATTCAGAATCTCATTAATTATGTGGAAATATATTAGCCTGAGTTTGCCTTCTTGTCTGTGACGTCTTACATAAAATAACTAGTTCCACACTACTAATCGTTACTGCACACTCTCACAACAAGAGAGAGAGAGAGAGAGAGAGAGAGAGAGAGAGAG
>QANY01009313.1:1559401-1582991 GCA_003255025.1 Datisca glomerata | reverse complement strand
AGAGAGAGAGAGAGAGAGAGAGAGAGAGAGAGAGAGAGAGAGAGAGAGAGAGAGAGAGAGAGAGAGAGAGAGAGAGAGGAGAGAGAGAGAGAGAGAGAGAGAGAGAGAGAGAGAGAGTCATGAGCCGAATAAAATATACCTTGCTTACATCCTCCAGAAGAAACCATTCTGATTCCCCAGAAAGCAAGGTTGACCTCACCTCTACAAATAACACCGTCCACTGAAGGGGAAAAGACAGTTAACTAAAAATGGCTTGTTGAGAATTGACAAAGCAGTAACTTGCAGGTATAATAGTTCATAAGCTCTTAAGTAGAGTTGCGTAAGCCTTGATACTTCAGCGAGGTGTCCATACTAAGTTTGGATTTCAGGAATGACAGGGAGGACAGAAAGCATCAATTAATTACCACTTCACAATTATCTGAGTGTTCTTCAGTTAGTTAATAGGTTTATTTTCTATCGGTATAAAGATCATTGAGCATCTTCATTTTCATATTCCCAGCATCAGTTTTACAGAAGGATGATTACAACAATGTGAAATAAATGCCATATCTTATTAACATTTTTAGTTACAGAGTTGAAAATTAAACTTTTCAGAGAGTGAGAGGGAATCACAATTTGCTTTATCATTTTCTTGAGATTTGTTGATTTTAGGGGAGAAACAATTCAGGTGCTTACACATTTAATCATTTGCTTGAAATTTTTTGCTTTTTAAGGAGTAACAATTCAGGTGCTTACATTTGTACACGCTCAACTTGTCCATCGGTTGAACGCCACACAGATGGTGCAGCAAGATAGTTGCAGCACAATTCCATGACCAATAAGTCGTTGTTTGCATTCTAGACGAAACTCCTGTTTCTTTCTTTCTTTGGGAAAAACACTGTAAGATTACTATTTGCCTACGTTACACACTCAAATGCCAAATGATATGGGGAAAACATAAAATCAAGGACGTAACTGTGGAAATATGTCAGTTTTGGTTTTGGGATAAACCTCAATCTAGGACTTCTCATGAACTTGAAGTACCAAGTTCTTTAAGCGCAAAATTTGTCCCGGTAGTTGGATTTTTATTTTTACTAAACTACGAATTACATGATTATTGATTCTTATGCAAAAACACAAAAAAAAGAACAGTAAATCACCAAAAATGAAAAATAAAAGCTTCCCATAAAAAAAAGTTGAACAAGGATTAACCACACAATCACTTACAGTGGCTATCTCTACCCAAAGCTGAGAGATAAAGCCCAAGCTACGAGCACTTTGAATGCTGATAACTTGTTTTGCCAGCATATTCGACCTCCTCATCAATTGACTCTTTCTCCTCAATCGCACCTTCCCGTCATATCGTTTCAATTCCTCTTCCCCTAGCAAATCCGTACCTTCCAGTGGAATGAAATCATTTTCTTCTGCTAAACTCTCCTTGCTCTTTCTATCCCTTTTCCCCCCTTCCAAATCATCCTTAAACTCGAGAAAATCAAGCCCCGATGAAGCTGTTGCGTTACTGCTGTGACTGCCACTTTTTTCCGCTCTGTTGGAACCAATGACATTGGCATTAAGCTTTGTAAAATGCTCATCAACACTCTCTAAATTTGAATCTTTATGATTTGATTCTAAGTCGAGATGATTGAATTCTTTCTCCTCAAAACCCAATTCACCGTAAAATCTATTGTTCTCAGACCTACCCGAAATATTAGGAGTGACCCTTATGTTTGGTTTGGGCGTCCCCGATAATCCACCACTTCCAACATCGGTATCATCTGAATTACTAGCGTTAGAAAATTTCGAGCAATTAGGCACAGACAAATGGAGAATTGGTCGGTGGTTTGGTCTCCAATAATAATTGGGAAAACAGCGCAATGATCGAAATTTGATGACAGAAAAGGCTGGAAGACTGTCACACATGATGGAAAACCCTATCTATGATGCTGGACTAATCACTCAATACACAAGCTGAGCAAATCCACTTGCGTAAATCTCCATTAGTCCATGGGAGCGGGAGGGAAAATGAGTAGAAGAAAGCGGGGAGTTGGACTGTTGAGTTGAGTTATTGGCAATTCTACCTTAATGCAGTTTGGATTAGCGCTTTATTGCATGAAAAACGTTTTAATAGCGTTGTCATGTCATTCTAATAGCTTATCTTATTTTTCATAAGTTTGAGATGTTAAAAAAATTGGGACAAGTTTATCTTAATTTTTTCTTAAAATTACTTAATTATTCTATAACTTAAAATCCTCCCCTCTTTAGCATGGAATTCCCCTAGAACTTGGAGTCTGCAAGATACAAATAAAGAATTCAAAGAGCAAAGGGAATCAAGAGGTGGTTGCCTCGCCTAAGGGTCTCCGATACCCAACTCAATATCCTGACGTTATTTTGACATAGTATTCTTAAGGGAGAAAATGGCCTACCTTTCCTGTAGTAGATGAGAATATTTATATCTAGAGCCTTAGAGGAGGAAGCGTGCTAGAAAAGCATCGAGAGCGTGCGAGGGAAGTCTTATGAGACCCGACAACAGACCTTGATTGGACGGATGAGAGGCAATCTTGACATAAAGTGATGGTCATTAAATGTTTATGTGTTCTTCAAAGTGACTTATTGGGGACTGATTTGACATGTTGTCATAGTGATCGGACATGTCGGGTGTTTGGGCCTGCGAGAAGGTGCTACCTGAGATGTTATTTTTGACGGGTAATGATGTCCTAGACACTCGGGGTTATCCGAGCTTTTTTAACGGGCTCCATCATTGTTGTCCTTCTCGCAGACCAGACCAGACCAAACCCGCTCAATCAGACCCGACCAGGTCAACCCAACCAGACTGAACCGGCCCAAAACAACAGAATCGAACCAGTTCAGACCACCAGAACCTTGTTGAACCGTTTTAAACCGCTTGATAATTTACACCCGATATGGTTTTCACCTGTTCCCAAACTCGCTTAGTTAATTAAATAATTGTAGATATTATATGAATTTGTTGTGATCTGGGATCCTTGGATTTTAGGTCATTAGTTGCTGAATTTAATTCGTAGCGAATCCGGGTAAGTGGATTTACATGATAATTCGGTTCATATGTTATAAGTATAGAATATATAATGTGAAATAATTTTATTATTTTTTTATGTTCAATCTTATGATCAAGTGTTTTATTTGTATTCCATATTATGATAAAATTATTTACCATGTTATGTATGATTATATTTTGAGTTATACATGTATTAGTTATATCATTTATGTTCATGAACAATTTATATGTTTACTCATGTATATATGATAACGTGAAATATGAATATTAATTCAAGTAAAAAGTGATAA
Organism: Datisca glomerata; assembly: GCA_003255025.1. Lineage (NCBI taxonomy): Eukaryota > Viridiplantae > Streptophyta > Magnoliopsida > Cucurbitales > Datiscaceae > Datisca > Datisca glomerata. Next base: position 1,579,688 of record QANY01009313.1, on the reverse strand, counting down.
GTAAACAAGAAGTAGACTTAGTCATGTCCCTTGGTTATCAAGTAACCAGATTGTTCACGTCATTTTATCAAGTTATACTTTTGGATGTCACCATGTTCATGTTAGCGTCCTTAAGGTTCAGATAACCTTAAGTGACATCATGTTCATATTCATGTTATAAGTTCAAGTTCAAGTTGTGAAACAGTTATTGTTAGGTTGTTAATCAAGGGATATGTCTAGTCGAGTTATGATCAAGTAAGTATAAGTGTTGGCATGTATAAGTACAAGTTCAAGTTATATGTTAATCCATGATATCGGTGTGTTGTTACAAGTATTTTATGTGACCAGTGAACATGTAAAATAAATTTGCATGAGTTATATGTTTACATTTATGCCATGTGAAACTTATTAGTATGTGAATTTACTTACTGAGTATTTTTAATACTCACCCCCCATAGATGATTGTGTTGCAGATGATGGTGAGCAACAGGAGTGAGGGACTGTCATAGCAAGCATGATTATCATTTCTAAGTTTAATTATAACATTATGACTTCAGTTTGACTTCAGTTATTTCAAAAATTTATAAATATTCATGGTTAATCTTTCATGTCTTATGGATTTTCGTGCTTCACTTTGTTACAATTTAATGAATCATTTATTTCAGTTTAATGAGTTAATATTCTTTTAAAATAATTTTATGCTTCCGCTATTTAACGTTAAAATTAGGGTTTTCAATTTGGGGATTTCCTCAAATTAGGGTTTTATTTGAATTGTGAATTATTGAATTATGATATTTCAAGCATGTTTAACCCTCGAGAATCGGGGTGTTACAGTTTGGTATCAAAGCCATGGTTTTAGATTCTATAGACTTTTCTAAGTGAAAGATATGGCATGTCACTCACTCTGCTTCTCCCTCATCTTACAAGTTAGGTACGCATGTTATATGTGTTTTAATTATTGATCGAGTATGATGTGTTTTGTTTCATTATGGCATGTTTGAATTACATTTATCTCATATTTGCACGATACATTGGTAAGTCTTGGGTTTATGGGTAGTAGTGCTATGGTGCCCCTATAAGGAACAACAACAATCATGCACCAGTTGATCCTACTGCTAACCCTTCAGTTGCTATGATGGATATGTTTCAAGATTTTTTGGAGTTATTAAGACAGACAGCTATGGCTCGCCCAACTCAGCAACAGACGCTGGAGGTTAATATGCAACAGTTGATCCAGACATTCGGGAGGCTGAAACCACCTGAATTTCACGGTCACTCGACCGACCCACTACTAGCTGACGAATGGATTGCAAGACTAGAGGAGATCTTCCCGTTTATGCCGTGTTCTGAGATTTAACAGGTTGTTTGTGCAACATTTATGCTGAAGCAGGATGCTCAGAAATGGTGGGAGCTCATACGGAGAGCTCATGACATCAATCGTAATCCAGTGACATGTGATCTTTTCAAGGAACTCTTCTTTGAGAAATATTTTCCGATCACGGTCAGGACAGAGAAGGAGGCCGAATTCGTCAGACTTGTGCAAGGAGCTATGTGTGTAGATGAATACGAACGGAAGTTTGAAGAATTGTCTCGGTACGCCACGCACTATGTGGATAGCGAGATAAAGAAGGCACGAACGTTCAAAAGAGTACTGCGTCTAGAGATTAAGGGATCAGTGTCGCTCCATAAGTATACCACCTACGCAGCGGTGGTTGAGGCAGCTTTATTGATGGAACAGAATCTTTCTCCACGTTCACCACCATGGTTAGAGCAATCATTTCATGGAAAGAAGAAATCGCAGGATTCTCATCAGGGTCCCCACAATGCAAAAAGGCAGATGATCAAATCAAATCCCTTATGTGCTATATGTAACAAGAACCATGACAGTCAATGCTTTAAGGTGAAAAATGTTTGTTTTAAGTGTGGAAAGATTTGGCATTACCTCAGACAGTGCCTTCTGCTTGCTCAAAGACAGCCTAGTAATGCTGCAGGTGGTAGAGATAAAGGGAGAGTTTTCGCATTAACTCGCCAGGAAGCTGAGCAGTCGGATGCAGTTGTGGCAGGTACATTACTTGTACTAGGACATTCAGCTTTTACATTAATTGATTTTGAATCCACGCATTCTTTTATATCTGCTTCATTTGTGACTCATGAATCTTTATTGGGTTTTGAGTTATGTGTTCTATGCCTTCCGGAGCTTCTCTCACGGCTAATAAGGTGATAGAGAGTTGTTCAGTGATGATATCAGATCGTGTTATGAATGCTAAGCATATAGTCCTAGGGATGCATGATTTTGTCATAATTCTAGGGATGGACCGGTTGGCTCCTAACTATGCCAACATAGATTGTTATCGAAAGGAAGTTCGATTCCTACCTCCGGGCAGACCTAGTTTCAAGTTTAGGGGATCTCAGCAACGACTTATACTGAAGGTCTATCTGTTTTACGGGCACAACACCTACTTGATCGTGGTAGGGGTTACTTAGCTTCTGTTATAGATACAACTAAGACCAATGTGGATATTGGATCAGTTCCAGTAGTTTCTGAATTTTTAGATGTCTTTCCCGATGATTTTTAGGATTTCCTCCTCCTCGGGAGAGATTTTTGTATTGAGTTGGTACCAGGCACTGCCCTTATATCCAAGCTCTATATCGTATGGATTTTGAAGAGTTGAAGGAACTTAAGGGCCAGCTTCAAGAATTACTGGGTAAGGGTTTCATTAGACCCAATGTTTCACCTTGGGGTGCTCCAATATTATTTGTTAAAACGAAAGATGGATCAATGAGGATATGCATTGATTACCGGAAGTTGAATAGAGTCACTATCAAGAATAGGTATCTGTTACCGCATATTAAGGATTTGTTTGATCAACTTCAGGGAGCATCGATATTCTCTAAGATTGATTTAAGATCAGGATACCATCAGCTCAAGATTCGAGATGAGGATATTCCTAAGACAGCGTTTTGCACTCGTTACGGCCATTATGAGTTTGTAGTGATGTCATTTGGATTAACTAATGCTCCAACAGCTTTTATGGATTTGATGAACAAGGTGTTCAAAGAGTACTTTGATTCTTTTGTGATCGTCTTCATTGATGATATTCTGGTGTATTCTAGAACAGAGACTGAGCATATGGATCACCTCAAGATTGTTTTACAAGCATTAAGGAAGCACCAGCTATATGCTAAATTCCAGAAGTGTGAGTTTTGGTTTCAGCAAGTATCATTCCTTGGTCATGTGGTATCTCAAGATGGAATCTCAGTTGATCTGTCTAAGATCGAAGCAGTGGTTAACTGGACTCCACCGATAAATGTTGGGAAAGTTCGTAGTTTTCTAGGTTTAGCAGGATACTATAGGAGGTTCGTTGAGGGTTTTGCAAAGATTGATGTTCCACTTACTCAGTTGACTTCAGTTATTTCAGAAATTTATAAATATTCATGTTTAACCTTTCATGTCTTATGGATTTTCGTGCTTCACTTTGTTACAGTTTAATGAATCATATATTTCAATTTAATGAGTTAATATTCTTTTAAAATAATTTTATGCTTCCGGTATTTAACGTTAAAATTAGGGTTTTCAATTTGGGGATTTTCTTAAATTAGGGTTTTATTTGAATTGGGAATTATTGAATTGTGAAATTTCAAGCATGTTTAACCCTCGGGAATTATGAAATATTGTTGACTCAGTGATAATTTAAGTGCTTATTGATGGGTCTTCTAAGGGTTTTTTCATATGTTCGTGAGGTGTGCGACATGGTGATCCCCTCCCTTCACTTCTTTTTTGTTTGGTTGAGAACTTTTTGAGCATATATCTTTCACGTCTAGTAGATTCGGGTTTCATTGGTTTGGATATCTTCTCTAATTGTGATGCTTGCTCTGACTCACTTTCTTTATGTGGCTAATGTTATTCTTTTGTGTAAGGCTTCTTCTGAGAATCTACAAGTGGTTTTCAGATGCTTTTGAGCTTTATGGTTCCTTCTCTGGTCAATGAGTTAATTATGATAAATCATCAATTTATTTCGGTGGGGGCATCTCGGGGACCCTAATTACTGATTTTTTGTTGATATCTAAAATTCGTAAGGGAAGAAACTCTATGACTTATTTATGGGCTCTGATCTTCATTGGTGCGCCTAAAAGTCGGTGGTTTATCCTTTGGGCTGGTGAAATTAAAAGCAAATTGGAATCTTGAAATTGTTTAACTTTATCTATGGCAGGTATATTATGTCTCATTAACTCGTGATCTGAGGTTCATTTTTGCATCATTTTCAAATTTATCGGTGACCTTCCTCTCTTTTGAATGATTTAAATACTGCTATCAAAAACTTCTTTTGGACAGGTCTAGTTGATCTTTGTACACTGATCTACAGGGTTGGCATCTCCCTGTCTCTTTTCATTATTCTCATCAAGAAATTACTTCTGAGATTGAGGAATGATAGTTAGCTCAGACGCAGATTCACTAGTTTGGACACGTTCTTTGGATATTGTCATTTCTTGTAAAGTTTTCCATGTCTCTCTTACTCAGGTTGGGACTTCTGTTAGTTAGGGTAAGCAGTTTTGGAAGTCATTTATTCGACCCTCTCGATCTATCCTTACTTGACGCTTGTTCCATGGAAAAGTGCCTATTGATTCTGCGTTGCGTGCTCATACTTATTTTTTTTCTTCCTAGTGTCGTCTTTGTTGTGTCACGGTGGAGGACCTACATCATCTCTTTATAGAATGTTCTTTTTCTCGTTGACTTTAGGATACCGTGTTAAGGATTTTTAGGAAGGATACCAAGATTGATGGCACTTTCTTAGATCTTTAGCATGTGGTGATGAAGATATCTTTTAGCACGCAATTGAAGGCTCTATGACAGGCTTCCATTATTACCTTATTTTGGGTGGTGTAGTTCGTAATAAAGTCACCTTTAAGAGTAGAAAATCTGTCTTTGGTGAAGCTCTTGCCTTGCTTTGGCGTTCAGTTAGTGAAGCAGACTCCTTTAAGATTGACATGATGCAGAGTTTAATTGAGGAGCTTTTGACGCTTTAGCAGTTTCAGATCGTTCTTCCAGTGCCTCGCATTTGAAATTTTTTGGCATCTTCCTACACCAAGTTGGATTAAGGTGAACATAGATGGAGCGAATTTAGATAGTCCTGGGCTTGAAAGTTATATAGGTGTTTTCCGATCCTCTAGAGAATTTGTAAAGGGTTGTTACGCTATTTTACATTGGCGTATGTTTTACTTTCGAGGCTGAGTTGGTTGGTGCTATCTATGTAATTATTTATGCTTTGACCTTTGGTCGGAGACAATTATAGTTGGAAAGTGATTCTAATTATGTAGTGGTAATTCTTCGTTTTAGATCCTGAAAGGTCCCTTGGCGTTGGCGTACTGCTTGAGATCAAAGTTTACATTTAATTGATCAGATGGACATTGTTGTCGCTCATGATATCAGGAGGATACCCAATTATAGATTGTTTGACGTCCATGGCTCTTAATATAGGTACTCCAACGTGGTGCTATAATACTCCCAATTTTTGTTATTCATATTATGTCTGATCATATTTGTAACATGTGTTCTTTTAAGTTATGCTGACTCTTTTTTATATTTTATTTTGTTGACTCTTTTATTTTAATCTAATAATATGTTGGGTTGAGTTAGATGACGGGGATGTTACAGAAATGTCAGTCAGACTAAGATATCATGATACATCTACTGGTTCATATCACCAATAATCTTGTCTAAAAATAATGATATTAAAAACAAGTTTTGAATAAATTTTGACATTACATAAAATAGTTAACCAACACTAAGTATTTATAAAATATTATTTTATATGCACGATAATATCGTATACGTTTTCCGAATTGATGTGATGAGATTTTATCTGATTCAAATTAAAAGAGAAATTCTTAAATTAGTAAGCGTCATATTTTTTACAATCAATTATGGTAAGAGATGTACTATTGATATTATTGTTGTACTTAATTTTTGTTTAGTATCTCATGGTTATAAAAAGTCTCATTATATTCAGTAAGTAAAATTCAGTGCTAGAAGATTAGTTAATAGTTAAATGAACTTCATATTTTAAAAGTTAAAAAACTAATTGATTTTCTTTAATTGATTAAATGTTACATTAGAAATTGGTTAGATTTATTACTAAAGTAGATGGTACAGAGCATAATAAAATAAACAATATGTGCCGCAAAGATGAAAGAAAAGTGATATATAGGTTTTAGTTTTAGAGACCTGAAAATAAGATTATTCACTATATTTTATTTCCGGCGAGTTTAATCTCACAATGCAAATGCAAAGTACAAAGTAAGTTAACACATATTGACAATAAATAAAAATTTATCTTTCACCCGTAACGCATTTATTAAAAAATTAGTGTATGAGCTTCCCATCCACACTGATTTTTTTAAAAGAATACCCGTAATACCCTTCGAGTTAGTGCATATAAGCGTCACTGTTTTCCCTAGAAAATACTAAAATGAGACATTTGAGGAGAAAAATTGAAATTAGGATCTAGTTTTTTTTTATCAAAATTCAACATTTTGTGCATGGAAAAAAATAGTTGTCCATCTAATTTAATTTTTTCTTTTAAACTTAATGATTGTTAGACCATGGTCTAACCAAAATATGTTACTCAACAAATGTTAATGTTAACGTCATAATACTAAATCATGGTCAAATAAAAAATGTTAACTAAATCAAGATTAACGCGAAATAATTTAATATTTTTTCTATAAAAAATCATATTTCGTTAAAAAAATTTAAGAGAAAAAGAAAGGCTTTGCTAGCTCGCGGTGTGATCATATACCCTTTAGAAATTGATATTACAGAATTATACCCTTTAGAAATTGATTTTACAGAATTATACCTCAACACTAATTTGTGCATGACATAACCCCTAACTCACATTCCCTTCACATTTTCTCTTTTTTTTTCCCCATTGCCCTTCTTACACACTAACACACACTCTCTCTCTTCATCTTCATCTTCATCTTTATCTCTCCTAGAAACCCATTTTCTCTAGAAATTAACACAATAAAATAGGCTTTGTTAATTTTATGGATTCTGTTAACATTAGTAATTTTAATGGGTTTTGCTAATATTTGTAGGTTTTGTTAATTTTGGTGGGTTTCGTTAATTTTGAGATAGAACCTAGAGAGAGAGAGAATGTTGAGCGTAGAGAGAGAAAGATAGAATGTAGAGCATAGAGAGAGAGAACGTTGAGAATGAGAGAGAACGTAGAGAGAGATGGGGGTATGCAGCGCCCGTGTACCCATTGTGTAGTCTACAAGATGGCTACACGATGCCTGTGTTCTCATGGTATAGTTTACATGATGACTACACGATCGTCGTGTACGCATCGTGTACACTACACATGTAATATATTTAATTTTATATTTATTTAAATATAAATAAATATGAAAATTGAGTGTTGAAGAAGAATGAATTGGCATTTGATTTCATGTTTTGCTAGAAAAATATTGGGGAAGAATGAAGAAAAAATAGTGGGTAATTAGGTACACGATGGCTACACAATCGTAATGTAGTCATCGTGTGATGTACACGATGTCTACACGATCATCATGTATGTATTGTGTACATTACATATGTAATATATTTATTTAAATATTAATAAATATGGAGGTTGAGTGTTGAAGAAGAATGATATGACATTTGATTTGATATTGTGTAAGAAAAGCATTGGGGGAATAAAAAGAAAAAAGTTATTTGGAAAATTATACCTTTTTCAAATTTGGCTAAGAAATTTTATACTCATTTTTTAAAATAAAGAATTTTATATCCTTGATCCACCAATTCCATATCACCACTTCCCTCATAATTTCTTTTTCTTTCTCAATACACATGTCAAATCAATTTAATAATATTTTTTTTCTTCTTCTTTATTTTAACGAAGATTTTTTTTCTACTTGAATGGTTTAAGTATTTTTCTAAGACTACTTCAACCCTTCAAGTAATTATTTTTTTGTCAGTCAACATGCATACACCAGGTGACTATTTGAAAGGTTTAAATAGTTATTTATGACTACTGAAGGGTTCAAGTAGTTAGTTTTTTTATCAGTCAATTACCCATACACCAGGTGACAACTTGAAGGGTTCAAAAAGTTGTTTATGACTACTTGAACCCTTCAAGTAGTTGTTTTTTATTTGATCAGTCAGCAACCCAAACACTGTTGACTACTTGAAGGTATCAAGTAATTTTTTATGATTACTTTTTTATGATTAGTTTTTTATGACCACTTGAGCCTTTTTTGACGTAAAAAAAATGAACGTTGAGTACTTGAAGGGTTCAAGTAGTTTTTTATGATTACTTGAACCCTTGAAGTAGTTATTTTTTCGTCAATCAGCAACCCAGATATTAGGGACTGCTTGAAGGGTTCAAATAATTGTTTATGACTACTTGAAGATTTCATGTAGTTGTTTATGACTACTTGAAGGGTTCATGTAGTTATTTATGACTACTTGAATCCTTCAAGTACTCAACGTTCATTTTCTCCTATTTTTTAGACGTAAAAAAGGCTCAAGTAGTCATAAAAAGCTACTTGAGCCCTTCAAATAGTCACAAAAATCTACTTGAACCCTTCAAGTAGTCACATGATATTTGCATTGCTGACGGATAAAATAAAAAACAACTACTTGAAGGGTTCAAGTAGTCATAAACAACTACTTGAACCATTCAAGTAGTCATCTAATGTTTGGGTTGCTGACTGACAAAAAAAATAATTACTTGAAGGATTTAAGTAGTAATAAAAAGCTATTTGAACTCTTCAAGTACTCAACATTCATTTTTCTTATTTTTTTGGACGTAAAAAATACTCAAGTAGTCATAAAAAGTTATTTGAAGGGTTCAAGTAGTCATAAAAGCTACTTGATGCATTCAAGTAGTCACTAATATTTGGGTTGCTGAGTGATCAAACAAAAAACAACTACTTGAAGGGTTCAAGTAATCATAAACAACAACTTGAATCATTCAAGTCATCTAGTGTATGACTAATTGATTGAAAAAATAACTACTTGAACTCTTCAAGTAGTCATAAACAACTACTTGAAGGGTTCAAGTAGTCACCTGGTGTATGAATAATTGAATGACACAAAACAACTACTTGAACTCTTTAACTAGTCATAAACAATTACTTGAAGGGTTCAAGTAATCATAAATAACTATTTGAACCATTCAAGTAGTCACCTGGTGTAAGAGTGTTGACTGACAAAAAAAATAATTACTTGAAGGGTTTAAATAGTCATAAAAAACTACTTGAACCCTTGAAGTAGAAGAAAACGCTTCGTTGAAAAATAAAGATGAAGAAAAATAATAAAATATTATTTAATTGAATTGACATGTATATTGAGAAAGAAAAAAATGATGAGGGAAGAGAGAGATTGCAAGTGGTGATGTGAAGTTGATTGGTCAAAGGTATAAAATTCTTTGTGTTTGAAAAAGGGGTGTAAAAATCCTTAATGAAAATTAAAAATGAATATTTATCTAAAAAACCCTAGAGAAAAAGTAAGTGGACGGTGGTTTATGGGTACACTATGGCTACATGATCATTGTGCAGTCATCGTGTAGTGTGTAGCCTTCGTGTAGTTATCGTGTACATATGACTCACAATTCACTTACTTTTTCTTTATTTCTTTCCTTCAATACTTTTATTACACAACATCAAATCATATGTCAAATCATTCTTCTTCAACACTCAATCTCCAAATTTATTAATATTTAAATAAATATATTATATGTGTAGTGTACATGATACCTACATGACGATCGTCCAGCCATCGTTTACAATACACGGTGACTACACTATGATCGTGTACCCATTGCCCACTACTTTTTATTCATTCTTTCCCTCAAATACTTTTTTACACAATAACGAATCAAATGTCAAATCATTCTTCTTCAATACTTAAGCTCCATGTTAATTAATATTTAAATAAATATATAAAATTAAATATATTACATGTGTAGTGTACACGATAACTATACGACGACCATATAGACATCGTGTACACTACACGATACCTACACGACGATCGTGTAGCCATCTTGTACCCATTGTCCACTATTTTTTTCTTCAATCTTTTCCCCCAATACTTTTCTTACACAACATCAAATTAAATGCTAATTCATTCTTCTTCAACACTCAACCTCCATATTTATTTATGTTTAAATAAATATATAAAATTAAATATATTACATGTGTAGTGTACGCGAAGCATACATGGCGATCGTGACACGTTGCCTATATGACGATCGTGTAGCTATCTTGTAGACTACACGATGGGTACACGGGCGTCATGCACCCTATTATCTCTCGACGTTCTCTCTCGTTCTCAATGTTCTCTCTATCTTCACGCTCTAAAAATGTTAACAAAATCTGCAAAAACTAACAAAACACATTTATTGTGTTTATTTCTAGAGAAAATGGGCTTCTAGAATAGGGGAAAATGAAAATGAAGATGAAGAGAGAGAGTGTGTGAGTCAGTGTATAAAAAGGGCAACGAATGAAAGAAAAGAGAAAAAGGGAATGGAATATAGACCAAATGTTATGACATGCACAAATTAATGTTATGTTATAATTCTGCAAAATCAATTTTTTTGGGTTATAATTCTGTAAAAAAAGGTTTGTTTTACTAAACTGGACCCCTAAACTAACCATTTTGCAGAAATGGAGTCTATCACTAATTTTTACTTACCTTGGCCCCTGTCCCACTTTTCCTTCACTATTTCACCTTTTTCCCCCATTGCCCTTTTTACAAGCTGTCCAATCAAATGTCATGGTCTAGCCACTTTACACTGAAAGCCTCCCTACACACCCCATTTCTACTTCTTCGTTTTTCATTTTTCTACTTCTTGTTTTCTTCTTCATTTTCCTATTCATTTTCTTCTTCGCTTTCTTCTTCGTATTCTTCCTTCTTCCTGCAACAGCAAAGGATTGTTTGTTCTTCTATCTGGAACATGTATAAGTTTTGTTTTCTTCTTTCTAGTAATATTTATTAGTCTTCTTCCTTCTTTCATGGGTTTTTCATTTTCATGAGTTTTCTGGAAATATTTATTAGTTTTTTTCTTTTTGAAACATTGTTTGAAGTTAATTTATTGTATAGGATCACTACAAGATGAGACATAGTGTTAAACGAGATCTACACGAGTACTACACGAGCCTCGTGTAGTCATCATGTAGACTACACGCAGGGTACATGAGCCTCATGTAGTCATCGTGTAGACTACACGTAGGGTACACAAGCCTCGTGTAGACTACACTCAGGGTACACGAGCCCTGTGTAGACCTCGTGTACCCTACACGATCATCGTGTAGTGCATCAGGAACTTCTTCAGCAGTTCATGAACATCGTGTAGCATCTATTACACTACATGAGGAGTACACGATCATCGTGTAGAACTTATTACAGTACAACATGGTCTACACGATGACTGCATGATGCTCGAGAAGGCCTCGTGTACATAACATGGTGACTACACGATGCTCGTGAAGGCCTCTTGTACACTACACGATGCTCGTGAACATCTCGTGTACACTACACGATACTCGTGAAGGCCTCGTGTACACTACACGATGGTTACACGATTATCATGTAATATTCCATTTAATTATGTATTCTTCTTGTACTGACTTCCTTCATTGATCTATATATAGATATGTCTGAAGTTCAAATTTATATAATCCATGATGGAGATTAGGTGAAAAATAGTAAAACATGGTCTTTAGTGGAGAGAATACCAAATTATTGGAGATATCTACGAACTGCACTTACCACGAGCTATTGGATATATTGCATGAAGAACTCCAAATAGACCCCTCAAAGTATGATATGTCCATCAAATTTCTTTATAGAAGCCATGTCCCCTGCCCTCCTGCTGAAATTTTAAAGGATAATGATTTACAGTTCTTTATTAAGGAGAATGGATCAGAATCACTTAGAACTCCACTATTTGTAAGTACCAAGCCAAATTTTTTCCATCTCAAAGTTCGACTCCTCAAACTACAATGTCACAACAACCTCGGGTTCCTGAAACTACAAGGTTTTATCAAAGTTGGGTTCCTAAAACATAAATGTCACGACAACTTCTACATGAAATTATTCCACACTTTGTGAGTGTTGATCATTTTGAAAGGAACTATCATGATGATAATGTTTTTGTTCATGACGATTATGATGCTTTGGGGGATGAGGATGTTGATGGAGATGGAGATTATGATTATGATTTTAATCAGGGGCATATGATGATGCAATCTGTGGAGATGACCATGATGGAGCCATCAATGGAGATGACCATACAATAATTCTAGACTTGAATACTGCTCTTGAACCTAAGACCACTTGTCCGTTGCCATCACAACCTCAATTGAATGAACGATATCATTGGTCCGGTGAGCAACGAGCTGATTTGAATCAGCTTGTATCAGGCACAATAAATATGGATTATTTGTACAGTGATAAAGCCAAGCTGCTTAAGGTTGCTCGTATGATGGCCATCTGGAGAATTTTAAGTTGTGGATTTCTTCAAGTCAAAACAGTCAATATTGATACTTGTATGTCTTGAGAAAATATGCTCGCGGAGGTTACAGGCCATGAAATTGAAAAATTGTCCATGCTTCAAAGTTACAAAGTTCATCAATTCACATACATGCACATTTAAAGTATTGAGACATGAACACCATCAGACTACATATTCATTGATCGGTCATTCTATTCTATGAGCTCCAAATACACAGGTGGCAGATGTATATATAGGCCAAAAGATATAACTGAAGATATTCGACTTGATTTCGGTGTCAACATAACCTACCATGAGGCATGGAGGGCTAAGGAGTATGCATTGGAATTAGTTCGAGGGTCTCATGAAGACAACTATAGGATGCTCCTAGCATATTGTCACATCTTAGAATAAAAAAATCCGGGTACTTATTTTTTATTTTTCCATTAAAATGAATACATGAGTACTACATAAGCCTTGTGTATCCATCGTGTATACTACACGATGAGTACATTGACTACGTGTAGTCTTCACGAAGAGTACACTGATCTTGTGTAGTTATCCTTTACACTATTTTTCTATCATAATGTCTACACGATGCCTACACTAACCTCATGTAGGAATCCTGTAGTCTACACGATGGTTACACGGACCTCGTGTAATCATCGTGTAGTATACATGATTGTTACACAGACCTTGTGTATGCATCCCTGTACACTATGTATTATGCCGATTAATACAACAATATTAAATATTTTTTAGGGGCAACAACATACATAGAGACCGATGACTCATTTTACAGATGCATTTCCGGATATCTCCCAATACGTGTTGGTGGAGGGAGTTGAGAGGTGGGCACGTTCCCGTTTGATGGAAGGTGATACAATATAATGACTACAAACATCACATAATGTTTGAATGGGGTTTTGAAGGATGTTAGAAATCTTCCCATTACATGCCTTATAGAACATATTTGTGACCTGTTATAACGGTGGTTCTATGAACGTCGGACGACTGCCTATCAAATCACCTTGCAGATGACAAATTGGGTTGAGACTGAGCTTAATAAGAATAATCTTGCATCACGTACAATATCATTGTTTCCTTCCAACATCCACGAGTTTCGTGTTGCGGGTGGGGGTAGGGAAGTAGTGGTAAACTTACATCTTAAAACTTGTACGTGTAGAGACTTTGATCTTGATCAAATTCTATGCATGCATATGGGTTAGCTGGATGTCGGCAGTGCAATATTCCCTCATACAGTATGTGTTCGAGGTTCTATAAAAATGAGGCTCTAATTGCTGCGTATGCAGAAACAATACATCCTCTAGGGGATCAAACAGATTGGGTCATCGGCCATGAGGTTCATGAAAATGTTGTATTACCACCTATAACGATGCGGCAAAGTGGCAGACCTAGGACAAAGATAATTTGATCTAGAGATGAGGAAGTAGTGAGAAGGAAGTGTATACGTTGTGGGCGAATTGGCCACAACCGACAAAGGTACATAAATCCAATTCCTCTATCTCAATAAGATGAGCAAGCCACTTAAATATAAATAACGACTTTTTGAACTTAAATTAAGTATTAATATAGAAATATACCCATGTTTGTTATTTAATAATGCCTATGAAGTCATCAGGTAGTTTATACTAAGTCTACACGATGCCCGTGAAGTCATCGTGTAAGTTACATAAAGCCCTCGTGTACACTACACGATGCCTGTGAAATCATTTGTAGTCTACACGATGACTACACAATGCCCGTGAAGTCATAGTGTAGTCTACACGATGCATGTGAAGTCATCGTGTAGTCTACACGATGCCTGTGAAGTCATCGTGTAGGCTACATAAAGCCCTACACGATGACTACATGATGCCAGTGAAAAATCATTTTGTAGTCTACACGATCACTACACGGTGCCCGTGAAGTCTACACTAAGCCTACACGATGCCCGTGAAGTCATTTTATAGTCTACACGATACTCGTGAAGTCATTTTATAGTCTACACGATACCCGTGAAGTCATCGTATAGGCTACATAAAGCCTGCACTAAATATATAGTAAATAATTCACAAATCGAGGGTATAAAATATATCAAAATTATTTAAAATTAAAATAAAAATCCATAAAATATATACAAATTATTTTAGTTTAACATTTCCGCGTGCAAATAACTCAATTGTAATTCATCTTCGATACTCTAGCATTTGTTGTTGAGTTATTTCTTAGAGGTTCTTCCTATATGTGAGGGCTTCAACAAACTTAAGAGTGAATACCCCACAGTCGAACCTACAAAACACATGAAATGCAAAAACACAATTAAATAATATGTATGAAATTTTAAGTGAATTTTCAAAAAATGTATATTTCACTTACTCATTCTCTTGTAGTGGACACTTCATAATCTCATATTTGGGATCAACCTCTTATCTTCTTTCATATATATTCATCATTTGAATAAGTCGAGGGACAATCTTCATGAAAGGTTTCATTATTTCATTGTACAAGGAGCGTTGATATCAAGTTCAACCGCAGTCCAATGACTGCGATTCACATTCATTGGAAAGTTAACCTTATCCGACTATTCCCAGCTCCTTCCAAAGTTCTTCAATAAGCCGAGGACCAGGTACCGAAATTGATCATCAACGTCAATATCCCAACCCGTGGGATCTTGCTCAAACTCTACTATTCGGCTAGACAGGATCTCCTGTAATGTCACGGCAAAAAATTGAATCCTCAATAAAAAATGGTCATGATGACTACACGAAATCTATACGAGGCCCCTGAAGGGCGCGTGTAGACTACACGAAGTCTACACGAGGCCCGTGAAGGGTGCGTGTAGATTATACAAAGCCCGTGAAGGCCTCATGTAGACTACATGAAGCATACATTAGGCCCATGAAGGGCTCGTGTAGACTGAAGGGCTCGTGTAGACTACGGTGTGCACTTATTTAAGTTCAAAAACAAATCTTACTTACTTGCAAAATCAAATCACCGACACTGATTCTGATATGAGGGTCGTATTCTTGCAAATCTCTCCTCATGAGCTCAAGGTATGCATCGATATGCTGCAATGTAATAAAGATTAGTTAAGATATTTATAATTATTTTAAATACCACATTAAAAAAAATTATAAATAACTTCTTACATCTGATTCTAGCCATTGATAAGGTGAAAGGACTAGTTTTTTGAACCAGGTAAGGTTAACGGTGCAAAATCCAACGTCTACTTTCTCGTTCATGTACGACGTAATTATAGATCAAAATTAGGTAAAGAATTAGTTTACTACAAGTTGCTTACACGATGTCAGTGTAACCATCGTGTATATTATACGATGGACACGCAAGGTCAGTGTAATCATCGTGTAGTATACATGATGTCAGTGTAACCATCATGTATACTACACGATGGCTACACGAAATCAGTGTAACAATCGTGTAGAATAAGAAGTGTACAAGAAAATTACAGAACTTTTTTTTCCCTTTGGGATTGGAACCAAGCTATAAAACGGGCTTCATCCTTTGAAGATACATCACCATATGCTTATCATCAGTTTTTTTCCTTCACTGCTTCTTCTTTTCAACCTTTTCGGTTTCCCAATTAGGTGACTCGAAGACCCGAAATCTTTTTATCTTCCTCTTATTAAGTTCCCTAAGGTAGACGAGTTCTTCTTCTCTACCATTGGACTGCTCCGCTGATCGAACTGAATCCATCAATGCAGATATTATCGATGTAACCTTTTGTTTTTCTTTCTTCGTTTCTTCTTCTTCTTCTTCTTCTTCTACGTTTCTTCTTCTTCTTCTTCTTCTCCTTCTTCTTCTTCTTCTTCTTCTTCTTCTTCTTCTTCTTCTTCTTCTTCTTCTTCTGCTTTATTTTCTTCTTCTGCTCTTATTTCTTCCTTTTCTTTCTCCTTATTCCTTCTAATTCTTATTTTATTCGCCTTCTTCCCTTCTTTATTTCTAGCTTCTTCTTCTTTGTGTATTTCTTTTTCTTCTATTTTTTCTTATTCTTCTTCTATTTTTGTTTTTTCTTCCTTTTCTTCTTCTTCTTTTTGTTCTTATTTTGCTTCTTCTTTTTATTCTTTGTCTCTTTCTTCTTTTTTTTTTTGTTTTCTCTCATTCTTCTTTTTTCCCATCTGTTTTTTCTTTATCTTCCTTATTTTCACCTTCACATTCCTTCTCCATATCACCTCCATTCTCTTCTTCTTCTCCTTCTTCTTCTTCTACCTTCGCTTCTTATTTTTCTTCTTCCTTTTCTTCATCTTTTTCTTCTTCCTTTTCTTCTTCTTTTTCCTTCTCTCCCACCATCCACTCTTCTTTTTCTTTCTCTACCATATGTTCTTCTTTTTCATCATTCTCCCCTTCTTCTTCTCTTCCTTCTTCTTCAACCTTCGCTTCTGCTTTTTATTCTTCCTTCTCGTCATCTTTTTCTTCTTCCTTTTCTTTTTCATTTTCTTCTTCTTTTTCCTTCTCTCCTACCATCACATCTTCTTATTCTTTCTCTACCATATGTTCTTCTTTTCATTCTTCTCTCCTTCTTCATTTTTTTCTCTTCCTTCTCAATCTTTGTCTCCTCCCCGTCAGATCGAGGACATAATAAGTAATCACCTAGTCTCAATGTTACCAAATATTCCATCAAAATTTTGATTTGAGAAATTGTAAAAGAAATGTCTGATTACGGAAAAAATCTTTTTGTCCATTGAAGTAATCTTTTGGTACATTCAAATAAGACATTTCTTCACCCAATCTTCTTTTCCACTGAACTTCTTGCTCACAACCTTCTTCTCCTCTTTTTTTTATTGGCCTTATTGGACTCCTTCCGCTTTTTTTTTTCTCATCTTCCTTTTCAATGGGTTCCTCCTCATCATTAGCCTCATCTTCAACTAGAAAGGGTGACTGAGGAGGCGTCGGCTAAAAAAATATGTAATATTAAGATTAATCAGATAAAATAGAAAAAGGGTACCTACAAATCGGTTACATGGACATCGTGTCGACTATAAGATCGGTTACACATACCACATGTAATAATCATGTCACCATCGTGTAGACTACACGATGACTACACGAGATCAGTGTAACCATCATGTAGACTACATGAAGTCAGTGTAACCATCATGTAGTCTACACATGACTACATGCGGTCCTTCTTCAAGAAGAAGAAGATGATTTTGAAAATAATTTCTCTCCAACTACTGATCTCCATAAGCTTTTTTCTTCTTTCTCCTCAGTAGGGACCAAGGAAAGAAATGTCAACAAAAAATGCAAGAAATATAAAATGTTATATGAGAAAGTAGTATGTAATTAACTTTTCAACATAATTCACCAACATACATTCTCCTTCGAAAAGATTTCTTTTTGTAGATTCTCAACCGATACTATTATGGTCGGACACCACTTGAGAATCCTTGACACCTTGGTCGAAACCTGGTTACCATACAAACTACCCACCAAGGGGATAGTTTCAAATATCCATGCCTATTTAAACAAAAGAGAGTAATTTAGTATTCAATACATAAATAATTCAATGCATCACTACATAGAATTAAATAAATTGTACATGGAAGGCAAATGGACATCCATTGAGTGAATACCCATGAACAGCAGCGGGGAATTTCTGTGTTTTTTTTGTTTTTTTTTGTTTTTTATCTTTAAGATCACCAAAAACAACATTTGTATTCTTCACAACTGATAATGATTTCATTATTTTGTAGAACGAGATGCCTCCCCACGGGTATTGGTTGAACGCTTTAAGGTCGTCAACCAAAACCAACCATCTTTTCTCAATTAGGGTACGGTTCTCCTTCCCCAACACAAAATGCTCTAGCAAATAAATCAAAGCCATCTTGACCGCATCAGAATCTGACTTATATTCAGAGCTCTTGAACTTCTCCTCCAACTCAGTCATGGTTATTAATTGGGCTTTGGAAAAATACAGATCAAAAAGTCTGTTGGGGCCACGGGTCTTCTTCTCATCCCGGGGTTCGCCGAACTTTAGTCCGGTAATCAAAGAGAAATCCTTCTTGGAGAAGCACAGTGGCTCATCATTGATAAGGAAATGGATTTCCTCCTCAGATGGAGTGTCGTCCATATATTCGGCCTCTCTGGCCAGCACCTGATGGCGTACAGTTGCTAAAAATTTAGGGATGGGACGTCAAGGAGATGACCAAAGCATGTCTCCCTAAATAGGGAGAGTTGAGTAGTTGTCAGCTTGGTCTTGATAACCTCTATGCTATAGGTATTGCACTTTGCTACATGGACGTATCATAGTTACATCTTTGACGAAGCCATAACCTGTAGAATATTCAAGGCAAACATAAGATCAAGAAATGTACATGATGCTCGTGTAAACTACACGAGGGGTACACGACCCTTGTGTAGGCCTCGTGTAGCCTACACGAGGCTTACACGACCCTCGTGTACGCTACACGAGGCTTACACGACCCTCGTGTAGTCCTCGTGTAGCGCACATTAGGCTTACACGACCCTCGTGTAGTCCCCGCGTATCCTACACAAGGCTCACACAACCCTCGTGTAGTCCTCATGTAGCCTACACGAGGCTTACACGACCCCTCGTGTAGCCTACACGACCCCTAATGTAGGCTACACGAGGCTTACACGACCCTCGTGCAGCCTACATGAGGCTTATACGACTCTCGTGTAATCCAGAAAACAGACACTTACCAAGATCAGAACCTCAGAAACCCAGAAAATAACACCAAAAAACCCAGGAGAAAAAAAACACTCATAAACCCAGGAAAAAATATTAGAAACCCAAATAAACAACATTGTTGTTATTCAGACATCCACAAAAACATAAACGTAGAAATCCAGAAAAAAACCCCTAAGAAACCCGAAAACTTACCTCGTTGTTTTTCCTTGCTGTGGAGGAAGAAGACTAAAGGATTTGCAGAGAGAGATGTTGCGACTTCGAGAGAGAGATAGTAACAGTAAGAGAGAAACGAGAGAAATGCAAGTGAGAGAAACGAAGGGATGAAGTTTAGTGTAATGAAAAAATGTAATCATCACTTTTATTAGCCACCGTTTGAAATTCTTGAAGAAATTTTATGAAAACTTCATATACCTATTTTAAATTGATGGTTGACCCCGGACAAATGTACGCAAAAATAATGATAGAGCTGTTACTACCAAATGATTAGTTTAGAGTTACAATTTAGTTAAAAGCTCGCAAGAAAAACCATCCACAAAGGCCAGCTCCTAGCGGAATCAGATCCCAAATTAGAATTTAGAAATCCGGATTTTATTTGAAGCAAGCCGCCACGCACTTGCCTTTTTAATTGAGGATTCCGTTGATAACCTTCCAGTTTCCTTCCAATTGGCGCTCTTCCTCTCTCATCCTCTCTCTTTCTCTCTATTTCTCTCTCTCTCTATCCTTTCCAGGTACGTCTAATTTTTTTTCCTAATATAGCTTACTATTCTTCATCTCCCCTGAATTCTTTTCACGTTAAGCATATTCCCTTGTTGCAGCGCTCTTTGATCGAGTACATTACATGTTTTCCCAGTTACGTTTTTTCCTCTGACTTGCTAAACGTTTAATAAATCTAATGTTACGGTTTGGGGATTTTATAGCCTCATTGGCTTATAATTTCGTTGACATCAATACAGATCCAGTGGTATTGGCACTTGTGAATTGTTCTTACATGCTTGTTTGGTTTCCTTTTGCAGTTTAGTTTATTTTGGGTTTCTTACAGTCTCTGCCATCGTTATAGTTCAATTTCTGTTGCTGTAAATGAGTCTTAGATTGCTGGAAGAAACTCTATGTAAAGCTTACACCTAACCCCCCC